>CM070074.1:7484213-7681531 GCA_036250285.1 Pyrocoelia pectoralis | reverse complement strand
GTGTCCTATAATAGTGGTGTGAGTTCAAAGCAATATATAAAACCTGTCGAGTCTGTTCGAAATACAAAATTAAAGTTTCCATTCTCATCATTTTCAAAATTTAGAATATAGATTTTTAGTTTATAGAAGACGATAGGCGGAAAGATGGAAAATCCAGACTGGGCTACCTTATGACTTATGACATTGGATCTATTTCATCTTGGTCAGTTGATCACATCCGACCAAGATCAGTTTATGAACGTGAAGCTTGTTTAAAAAAGTTTTCATCCATTTATGTTTTCATCTCACTGATAGGTTTCATTATAGGTGATAGTTCTAATTCTAAAAATCAATTTAAACCTAGGTTTATTTCCAAACCAGGAATGGCGAAGCGTTTCTAAATTAAAATAAATTACGAGTTAGTTTCCTGTTTAAGTTAACCACATCCAATTGAAAAGCTGAAACTAGAAAAAATTTAGTTCCAAAATGGAAAGTTGCTCTTTCTAAAAACTTTTTTAAAAACTAAGAATAAACCTCGTTTATTTACAATTTGAGGTGAAAAACTGAAACAAACACTGAAATGAAAGTAAAAAGCACTGTATAAAACTGGATTGAAACATTTCGTCGAAATTTTTCCTTCTTAGGCATTATTCTACAAAAGAATTAATTTTCTAGAATTCTAAGAAAATTATCAAACTCATGCCCCTGCCTTCTTCAAGAGGAATGACTTGTACAATAATAATAATAATTAATGTTTCTTAATTTTTATTTAAAAAAACTGAAGCGAACAGTACAATCAAAGCAAAAACACTTTTATCACCCTCCACTGTATTAAAACTTAATTGAAACCTCAGAATTCCTTTTTTCTATTAAGGAATAAAGTAGAGTGAAACCCATTCCCAGCATCAAATGGTACATACTCCAATAAAGAAATAAGCTTAGCTCTACTGGAAAAGGTAGGAATGGGGAAATTTTTACAAATAAGACCTACTGTTTTAGAAGCTTGGCTAGCTTAAGCTTTCAGTTTCAAATATTTCAAAAGATGAAGAAAAACAATAGTGCAATTGAATCGAACGGAAGGAAAATGAAAAATCTGTTATAAAGATAAATTGAAATATGACTTCTTACCAGGAAATTAAACACACCCGGTTCTCCAACTTTGGAAAGGAGGATTTTAATAAAAATCCCCCACATGTACTATTTGGAGAAAATAATTATTCTATACATTGTTAAACAAAATTTGAATGTAAAAACGTCACAATGGAAATTACTTGAATATACACAGTTTATTTGTTGGGAAAATCTTAATGGTTTTGACATTTTTTATCTGCAATTGTGTTGAAATACGCCCTTGATAAAATATGCGCCCTTCATACAAAATGTGCAAGTATAGCCAATAGCTAAATTTACGATTATTGCTGTAAGCTATGGTTCGAACCTTTTTTTCTCGTTCGAACAATTCGAGTAGTTGTTAAGTTGCTAATCTATATAATTAATTCATTTTGGAGATAAAGTTATTCAATTTTACTATTTTATCATAACACAGTTTTGTTAATCTTAGTTAGAGACAAAATTGTTTTGGATCACAGCATCCTACAATTCCTATAATTTTGCTGTGGTCACAGATTTCCGTAACAGAGTGGTCCTTGTCTATCTCTTGAAAGAGACAATCCTAGCGGAATTACTTGATAACGTAGGGGCCATTTAATCGATTATCGAATATCTGTTGTGGATTATTTTACCTACTTAATGTCATGATGATCATTTTTTTGCAAATCGGTAGTTGCGAACACGTATACGACCAAATTGGAATAAATATCACTAATTTCAAATAGTGTTAATCCTTTCAGCACTGTCATAACTTTTATCAAACTTAGTCGCTTATTATCCGATTAGGTTGAGATTATGAGCTGATACTACGTTTCGCTAAAATCCAGTATCGGTTACCAAGAGAATTTTCGAGATTGTGAGATTAAACAAGTGCTTTTTTAATCTAAAGTCGATGATTGTCATATGGTGGTGTTTTCACCAAAACATTATACAGTGTGTCCACGGATTGAGTTCACAATAGGTGAGATGGACCAAAAATTTTCGAATTGGAATTTCGTATTTTGGCATTCCGCTCTGCTTGGTCTGAAACTTATTTTTAATTTACTTTCGATTTGTTAAAATCAAGTATGTACTTAGGTCTTTACAGATGGGTAAAAATCCGTTATTTGTCAATTTAGTTTCAGGTAAAGTACCTTTTCCGTTCATAGTATGCCAAAGTGTCACTAAGAAAAGTTCAGAATGAAATGTGCTATTATTATCTATGAATTGTATGAACGAACAGTCGCGTCGTAGTAAAGCAAACAATTTACTGTTATTTATTAGTTATTACCTTATAGTACAGTCAATTTAAACACAAAAATATGCAAACATTGCAAAAAATCCTATGTTAGGTTTGCTTTTTTCATGGTGTTAGGTTCGGTCCCAGTAGTAAATATTCAATTTTGCAACTTCGAAAAACTTGTAGAAACTGGGGGGGGGGGGGGGCACCAAAAACCGCGATTTTTTCGGACTTTTTTCAGTTTTAGCCTCGTAGATCAAAAACTATGAGTTGTAGTGCAAAGAATATGATTATCTTTTTTAAACTGGACTAAATTTTCTACCATTTGCGCCTAACCGGAAGTCTGTAAGTATAATAGTTTCCGAGATAAAGCTCTTCAAAAATAGGCATTTTCCCTAAATCTGTTTTTAACGTATGATCCATGATTCGAGCCAGATATTGCCACAACGACGTGCCCTACGACCGTTGTCATGGAGGAAAAAATTGTAGGACATTTTATCACCTTTTATTTAAGCATAGATGCATTCCTGTAGGCCTAACAGTTCTCGAGAAAAAGACGGAAGACCGGAAAACAGTGAAATCGCTACGACTCCACATATATGTAATAGCATTAATATGATTAGAAGACATTTTCTGATTATTCTTATTTAGCCTAGCGAAGGAACGCTCAAAAAGGGCTTGTAGACAGACTTTTTGATCCTAAAGATTTTATTTCTGGGATGTGTTTGGTGATGATTATACGAAAAGTAGCATAACAAAATGTGCGGATTTGTTTGGTTTTCCGTTTACATCTCTTGAACAAGCCATCGTAGTGGGAAATGGCCAATTATAAAAAAAGCTGATTAAATTTTCTACAAGTTTGCTTCTATGCGTTTTTTCTCTATTTCTATCCGTTGAAGAGATATTCGCTGTCAAGAATTGACATTTTTTTTTAAATCGCTTTTACACGACGTTTTTCGGCAAATGTTGTGTCCTAGCTCCTAAAGTATTGGGTTTATAGCAAAAACTGCTGAAATAAAAGTTGTAGACCATAAAATTTCCTATAAAAAACATATACCGTTTAATATTTTATCTCAAATAGATTAGATGTTATAGTTATTTAAAAAAAAACGTTGAGTTCAAGATGGAATAGAGGGCACTATAGAACAACTAATTTTGTGGGAGGGCTAAATCTGATATGTGAGTATTAAATACAGATTACCTGCATCCTTGGCCAAACAATTTCAGTCTTATGCGCCACCATGTTTAATGGTCTCTAGTCTCTTCTTAATACATTTATGATAGGGTTAATGTTTGACGAAAAGAACAAAAGTATTTTCTCAAGGCAGCTTTTATTTTATAATTGGCCATTTCCCACTACGATCGCCTAGTCAAGAGATACAAAGGGAAAACCAAACAAATCCGCAAATTTTGTTACGCTACGAAGTTAGCTCATACGGTAGGGCCGGGGATTTTTCGTATAATTATCACCAAACACCTCCAAACACATCCCAGAAATAAAATCATTAGGATCAAAAAGTCTGTCTACAAGCCGTTTTTGAGCGTTCGTTCGCTAGGCTAAATAAGAATAATCAGAAAATGTCTTCTAATCATACTAATGCTATTACATATATGTGGAGGATTTCACTGTTTTCCGGTTTTCCGTCTTTTTCTCGAGAACTGTTAGGCCCACAGGAATTCATCTATGCTTAAATAAGAGGTGATAAAAAGTCTTACAATTTTTTTCCCCGTGACAAGAGTCGTAGGGCACGTCGTTATGGCAATATCTGGCTCGAAACATGGATGATACGTTGAAAAGATTTTGGGAAAAATTGCCTATTTTTGAAGAGCTGTATCTCGGAAACTATTATACGTACAGACTTCCGGTTAGGCTCAAATTGTAGCAAATTTAGTCTAGTTTAAAAAAGATAATCGTATTCTTTGCACTATAACTCGTAGTTTTTGAGCTACGAGGCTAAAACTGAAAAAAGTCCGAAGAAATCGCGGTTTTTGGCCCCCCCCCCCCCCCAGTTTCCACAAGTTTTTCGAAGTTGCAAAATTGAGTATTTACTACTGGGACTGAACCTAACAACATAAAAAAGTCAAAGCTAACATAGGATTTTTTGCAATGTTCATGTTTAAAATGACTGCACTATTAGATACACGTCAAAACTTTGAAGTATTTGTTCTAAATTGATTACTTATCTCAGTAAGTTGCAAATTACTTGTTCCCTAGTTTTTATTTAGTTTATAGTTCAGTTTTCTCCTATTTTCTACTTCTATTATCAAAGTAGGCCGATCGGTCTAAAATTTTGCACAACACCATAACTTTTCATTCTGAACAACTTTTCTTAGTGACACTTTGGCATACCTACTATGAACGGTTTACCTGAAACGAAATTGACAAATAAAGGATTTTTGCTCAACTGCCTACTTGATTTTAACAAATCGAAAGTCAACTAAAAATAAGTTTCAGACCAAGCAGGGCGGAATCCCAAAATATGAAATTACTATTAGAACATTTTTGGTCCATCTCACCTGTTGTGAACTCAATCTGGGGACACACTGTATGTACAAGTTACTATTTTGGCACGTCCACTCCTATCTACTACTATAAATGACTTGATTGATGTGTTGCTACCTGCTACCTCATTTAGATGGTAGTATTTGTTCATAAGTGGAGATGTGAGAAAATTACGTACGACGAGAATTTTAAAAACAGTTCACATAGTAAAACTGCGATTGTTAACCTAATGTTGCGTGAACTGTAAAGGTGAATCTATGTTGGAATATGATGATGACGCGTCTAGACTTGATTCCATTTCATTTAAATAATAAACGCGATTATAGGGAAATATAAAATTAACCTCACCACGTGCCAACTGACACCCGCGTTTAGCTTCTCTGACACGAAGTCATTAGTCTAGCTAGGAGATTTTTCTTCTTCCAAAGCAATTTGGTAAATTGGATTATTCAATCTTGGATTTTCCTCAAACTTTTATGGAGGATCGCCGATATTACCAATGGCGTGGTTTTTCGTGAAAACCTATACAATAATGCTTTAAGGTGAAACAGTTGTGTCTATAAATAAACACCGCACCTTGCGTGTGATTTATTAATCACCTCTTTTATCAGGTACATAATTAAAAATTTATCATTAATACGCTAATGAATGTTAAAATTACCTACAGTTTCGCAAAGTTTACAATATTGTTATCTGTACTTGAAACGAAGGCTGATAAACTGCAATTACTTAGTTCATTTCCTTATTCAACAGCCGCTCATGTCTGGATTACATAATTAATCATCAAGGTTAAGTTCCATTAGAAATTAAAAAAAAAAGTTATTGTTAGACATTTGGACAATTTAATTCGGGTCAGTGAACAGTAATTTTAGGGGGGAAAAGGGGCAAATAACGCCGCACCTTTCTGTATGTAGATAGAGATCCGCCGTTTTGCGAAAATGAATATAATTTGAATGTGAGGTCGGAATGTTAAATTATTTTGAAGGTAATTGACTTTGCACGCGTCCCAGTCATGAATTTTGATGAATGTTTATTCAAATTGCTTCCTCGGATAAAATTTGCATAGTTGAAGAGGTGGTCCTAACTGTACATTATTTGCAAAATATCGCTTTGGGTTACTTAAATTCGAAAATCGGTAAGGGGAAAATTTGAATTCGAAGTGTTTGGCCGTGAATCGGCGATTACAAGGTTTCTTTACCTGGTTCTTTGTCTTGAATCCAGCCAGGTCCCAGGTATGTGTTTGGGTTGTTGACTGAATAATTGACAATGGGTTGACCTGCTGACAGGTAGTTGTTTATTCTTACCGAAGACGTTAACCGAGAATTTTGTACGTTATTTTTAGTGTTTTAGTTTTGCGGGTGGATTTAAATTGTGTCGTTAAACATGGCAGGAATCGCCTTCTGGACAAATTCGAGGAAGTAGGTAATTATTCATACTTATCGTTCGTTAAGTAAACATGATGTACGTTTATTTACATATTAAAATGGAAAACATGCTTGAACAGTGATAATGAATGAAATGTTTCACAAGGTGGCGATATTAATACTGTTTCCGCTCTGTCAAAGGCACGGACGAGGGCCACAGTAATCGTAAACAACTCAATGTTGCAATTGCAACATAATTTCTAAACTTATGGTACAAAATAAATCGAAACAAAAAACTATTTGGACGCAAAGGTATTACAAAATGGGGATGTAATGTATGCGTCAGTAGACCTTGTTCAGGTAAAATCATTTGTTTAGGTTGCCTTATTTTAAGTATGGGAGCGAGGGGACAGTGATGCTGATGGGGTGTAGTGTATTGATATTAGAATTTTTACTCTTATTCTATTTTGTTTTTATGCCATTTTATACCTGTACATAATTATTCACGATAGTGCACGTTGTCCATGAAAAGGTTTTCTTTTCTATTGATTTTTGAAAAACAACCCTTCTAAAAGAATTCGTGGAATGCGAAGGTGACACACGTAATTGTATAGGAAAAAAACTGTTTTGATGTTAGACTATATCATTATCGATAAAAGTATTGCCAAAAAGTGCAAAAAAGTACGGGTTTGAGATTTTTCTTGAATAAAAAGCAGAATTGTTCCCACTAATAAGGTATTTGTTGCATATACAGCATACAAGAAATATTTATACAGGGTGTCCCAGGTTTAATGATCAGGACTTTGACATTTTGTAGAGAAACACATTTTAAGGTGGGTTGCTCCTATATACATAGGTCCTAAAATTCTTTGTTTTTGAGATACAGAGTGCGTCACAATTTTCTAAAAAATAAAGGTTTTATTTATTTATTTCTGAACTGTTGAAAATATTCAAACCAAAATTGGCACACAAGATACATGGATAGAGCATAAGATCCATGGCAACCATAATTTTTGTACACAGCCAAAATACATTTTTCGTGAAATAAATGACAAAAATCTAGTTTGCGGCCGCACGGTAACAGAAACGAAAAAAAGTCTAGAGACATTTTTTGTTCAGAATTGAATGCTCCATCGAAATGTATATTTCGAATATTTAATTCAGGGCCGTACTCTTTTTATTTATCAAATTAGTACAACGGATTATCCATATCTCCGCCACTGGTTGATTAAAAAATTGATATTCTTCAATCTTGTGGCCCTCTGTCTTTGTTATTTGGATCTTGTGTGCCAATTTTGGTTTGAATTATTGCCACAGTTTGGAAATAAATAAATAAAAACTTTATTTTTTAGAAAACTTTAACGCCCTGTATCTCAGAAACAAATAATTTTAGGAACTACGTTTATAGGAGCAACCCGGGAGCAACCCGCCTTAAAATGTGTTTTTCTACAAAAAGTCCTGATCATTAAACCTGGAACACCCTGTATATTTACTGAGCGGCACATTTTTTTGTAATATGTAATCGTGCTTTATGCATTTTTTGTTTTGGCGATATTTTGAGTAATTCCGTTAGGGGTTAAAGGAATGATTCCACCCAAAGAACTTGTTCGTTACTATTTTAACTGCTCCCAATTGTGCATTTATTTACAACATTGTTCTATTGCTTTTTATAGCATTTCTGTAAATAAGTTGCGCAGCAAATAGAAGGTTCAGTCCTTCCAAATAATTTGTTGCATAAAAATGATATTTGATCATTTTCCAATGGTGCGTAGTTATACAGTCCCTGTCTTTTTAACGAGGTTTAATCCCCCTCACCCCCCTACTCTGCACATTCAATTAAGCACAAGGGAAGAAAAGTATAACGTAAGAACATTCTATTAGTTCCATAACTGTCATATTGCCATATTGCAAAAATCTACAGGTCAACGTTGTTGCAAGTAAAATATCCTGTTATTTTTAAAAATGAAATGGTGGAGAGGGGACTAACTAATCGCATCTGAACAATTCTTTGACCCATATACGGACGAAAGTTGTTTTGAAATAATTATGTATTCTTCAACACCCTTGAACACATTTCACTAAAGACGGATTTTGGCGAACCTTTTCTCACGGTAACGTAACCGGAGCGTGAGTGGGTAGAAATGTTCTCAATCGATTCCCATCTCTTACTGTGCACTGTAAGAGATCTAATATTTAAAACTGTAAACTTTGGTGATTTTGAAAAAGAATCGTATTTGGATCACCCCTCTCAATCGTCGATTTTGATTTAAAATATGGACTTAAAGAGTTACAGTTCATTTTTAATCATTTTTCACTCAGACTTCACATGTTTCCTCAAAAAATGCAAACCAACTGCGCTTCCATCGCTTCTTAGTGTTCTCAACTTGAAATTCACAAATTCAACATTAGTTAGAGAAGAACTATCTTGTGAGGTCATTCTCTCAAAAACAAGATTTAATATGCTCTTCTAGGATACAGGGGACACTACGTTTTTATAAATTTCAATTGTCCGTGATCAGTTGCCATTAATGCAAAATGAGATGGACCCCCTTTCTGCTGGAAAAGCCTTGAGCGCTTAATCTCATCTTGAACCAATGGTGATTCCAGAAATGGTCTCAACATAACGAGATATATAGGTACTCAGTAACTGTTTTCTCTGCATCCATAGATGGACAGTAGTTGTGACCTCTAAAAGTATCCCGTTATCACTTTAAGGGGGTACATTTGGTTGTTCGTTTGCCCACATCTTGCAATTGTGTCATCTGCCATGATATTTTCATTTTCCGCACCATGTAAGAGATCATGACACATAACCTGTTGGACCGCACAATTTTTAGCTTTACTCTTATGCCTTTACACCTTTAAGGTGCGCCGCAGTAATGACCGCATCATTTTTTTTAAATTCCTTCCTTTGTAAATGTACGACTGAAATCCTTGCGGATTTAACTCAAGTTTTGGACGTTTCAAAAAATGCTAGTTTGGAAAGGTCTTTTTTTGCAATTGTTGAGACTAATTTTCATTTATGTAGTATGGAAGATATTTATGCCCAACCTTCGAAGACTCCATGTCCGACATTTTATTTTCAAAAATTATGCTCAAGTAATGCTGAAATACACTTTTTTTCCCTTTATTGAAGCTTTCATGAATAGCGATGAATTTCAAACACTTTCTGGCTGCACTGGTAGGTGCCCGTTGAATATCCCTTTTGAATTAAATTCAAGCCCATTTTTGCTGTTAAAAGTTCGAACTCATGTTAAAACATGCGCAAATTTTTGATTCTCAGTCAGAAAATTGATAATTTTAAAAATTTTCCATAATAAAAAAACAGTATTGAAATTAATTCGTTAGTTTTGGAAGAAGATCGATGAAAAAATGCTGGGGAGGGGGAGTTGGGTTAAATATTTCATTATCCGGGCGCATAAAAGGAAGTGAACTGTAGACTGTAAAGTGAAAGTCGCGTGAACCTCTTCAAATTAAACAAAAAATGATTATCACTCATTTATAAAATGAAGAATAGTATAATTTCATTCATCCTCTCTACTCTCAAGAAAATGGGATGGTACTATGACTTTTATTTTCTTTAAAAACTGAATGTCAAATGTTTGTGTTTCCCAAATTTTAAGATTCCATTTCGCAGCACTTTCGATTTCAAAAATTCTATTCGACCTTATAAGTCAACATTTCTACCTGTGAGTTCTGCAAGAATAATACACGTTCAAATACTTTTTAATGACGATAAATTAGAATAAGTTAAACAAATTAATTCTTTATTTCACGTATGCAACTTTGAAAGTTAGTAATTAATTTTTATAAATGAAGACACGATCCGTGAAGTGAATAGTGAAAGTAAACTCAAAGAAAGCAGTTATTTTATAATACAATAATTAATTTATTATTTAAATATTTGCAAATCTAAGTGACCTACATGTCGGTTTCAAACAATGTTGGTGGTGGCGCTGCTTTCGGTTATATAAATTCGCGATAAGTTAAATATTTCCAAGAGCAAAGTTACAAGGGACTTTTTATTAAGAATGTGGGGAAATGCATGTCCGTGATAAATTTTGAGGTTATGCTTTGTTTCGAATTGAGGTTATGTGATCTAGTTTAACTTGATCTTTGCACGTGCAGTAAATTTTTTTTTGCAAGAATTTTACTATTTTAGAACGGCGTGCGCATACCCACAAGATGGTGTGTGTGCTGTATTATACTTTTAAATTTATGGGCACTTAGTTGATTTATGTTATGCAAAATACTAACTGTATTTAATTAGTAAGGTGTGTCCTACTTTTTTAACGTGCGTTTATGAGGGCAGAGCCAGAACATGGCGCTTATATCACATCATATATTGGAAATAAAAAATATCACAAGAGACAACCATGAAAGAAACAAATGTCATTATCATTAATTGGATTAATGTTTAATATCATTTTTAATGGGTGGTTCGCTCGCTTTCTATTTGCAAACGAATGTGAGATGCTTAATTTAACTAAATCAAGGGCGGATCCAAGGGAGCCCCCACTTTAGGAAAAAGAAATTTATGTGTTGTGGAAGGCCTAGTGGTCGGGAATTAAAACATAGCGGGGATCTATCTGTTGCGGAAATGTTTAGAATGACATTTATCCTAATTGCAAACTACTGTTACACATTTTCTTGAGTTTGTCAATTAGCATGGCTTCTCCAGAAAGATGTTTTTCAGCCCTGTCTCGGCTAAAATCGTAGGACTTGCGCTAATGCATTTGCATCAAGATTCCACTGTTACCTAAAATGATATTAGATAGATTCGCGAAGTCAAAAAATCAAGACAATTTCTGGATCCGCCCTTAAACTAAATTAGTAACAACTGAAGGGGGAATTTTAAGGGATAAAGCTGTTGCCGTTGTCATGACATTTCCATTTGTTCGAAGAATACCTTCCAAACACTAAGAGGAATAGGAAGGCTGTGCTCTAAAATGTAAATGCTTCACAGAAGGATCATTTTGTTATGATGGTCGTAGTCTTGATGGTAATTTCCAAAAAGAAGAGTTTGATGAAGTTGTTCCTTATAACATTGTCCTTTTATATGGAGTATTGAGAAAAATCCAAAGCACAATTTGGATATTCTGCAGGTTGGATGGGGAGGTTTTGCCAGGATAGAGTTTTTAAATGCGCGGAAGTACATAAACAAGTTCGATGATTTTCTCTCACTTCCACGTTTTGTTAAGTCATTTTCATGACTTGCTACATCAGTACATATTAATTAATTGCCGGTTAATCTCAATATAAATAATATTTAACCGTACACTGATAGTGTTTTCAATAACAATAATAAATAAGATAAATTATTCATAGGTTAATAAACGATTGCTTTGCCATAGTTTTCAATAACACAGTGCGCGTCAAAACATTTTCTATTCATTTATTCTCATTAAAAGGAATACAATTGCACGACCCCGATCTGTCCGTGTTTGACAGGCGACGATGACGTATTTTTTTACAATCGATTGATTTATATGCAAATTGACACAAAGATTGTCCCTTATGAACAATAGTATTGATGATAAATTAAAGTAATAATCCTTGAGGACTCGTTAGCGAAAAAATGAGGGCATACATAGATTTTCATACTATACAAATTGCGACGTTACACAATTCCTTGCCATAAATTGTTAACACCAAGGATATACATTGTTTGACTTCATTAAGAACGCAAACTCTAGATTAATTAATAAAAAGCATTGTCTTATTTCGTTTAAGTAATTGCCTAGTTTCTCCTCGAACAAAATTCAAAATAACGAATAAATACATAATTACCAGCTATCGTTAAATGCTTAATTTAGAATTAACCAAGGCTCTTATTTCGTTTTTTTTTTATTTAACGTATATAAAAATACCTGAAACTGAAGCAAAAAAGACAGCTTTTCTGGGAAAGGTTTAATAAATAAACAGAAATTTTGATAAAACAAAGCTTACATAAATGTAAGTTACATAAAATCGTTAATATTTTATGATGTTTTTATAAGGAAAACAATTACTCATATCCATAATAATTTCTAAAAATTGACTTATAGCCCAGTAAAATGGGAAAATGTGGGTGACATAATGGTTGCAGTTTTGAAAATTTGGGAACAGGCTTGTTTTGTGATCCCTCTGAAGTGTTCAAAGGTCCCCACCCGTACCCCCTCTCCGAGAGAAATGGGAGGCGAAAAAGTGTCAAAAAAACAGGTTTTCGTAAATAACTTAAAGTATCAATTTTATCAAAAACAAAAGCGTTAAGAAAGTTGTAGCTGACAAAATTCCGCACATTTTCATGTTTTATTTTTAAATTTTCGCCTGTTTTGCGTATTTGGCTTATATTTGGAGAATGGCCATTCGTATCGCAAAATAATAAAAGTTGTAGAGAATTTAATTATGAACAATTTCCTTTTTTAAACATTTCCGTACAGGTGGTGACTTTTGAACACTTCAAAGGGAGGACAGAACAAGCCTGTTCCCAAATTTCCAAAACTGTAACCATTATTTCATCCAAATCGTTAAATTTCTTCCCATTTTACTGGGCTATTACATCTTAAGTAACGTATAATAACTATCATAAAATGTTATTTCTTGATTAATTAAATGATGGTGTGATGTACCTTAGATGGTCTAAGGCTAACGCTAAGGTATGTACAAAGGTTTCTAAAGAAAAAAGTAAAAGTAAAGTAAAAACTAAAGAGAAAAGGTATATCGCTTTCTCATAATTATACTTACATGCAAAGAAAAAGCTATGTAAACGGTTTAAATTTTCAAAAATAAAAATTTGAATTTCTTGACATTTTTAGGGAGTTAGAAAATTAAAAATATTCATCGCTTCAAATTTTAAAAAGTTAGAAAATTAAAAACCCAAACTAATACCCTTTTATACATATAATTTTAAAATAAATAAACAATGCATTTTTAATTTATTAACCGATTTTTTCTCTACGTATCTGAGAAGGAATTATGGCAGTTAATTTGGTAGCGGTTTTTATACTAATTTCTGTAGACAATGCTCCATTGTTTAAATTTAGTAGGTACTTAAATTAAAAGAATGTTTTCTCCGAAAGTACCAATACCCAGGTGAATTACAAATTTCTTTAGAAAGAATAATTACTGTATTTATGGAAATGTAACCTGGCAATTTTCCACGTAGAGATGCTTGAGAGATGTACTACTCTTTCTTGAAAATTTCCTTCAGTGAGGGAATTTCACTTTTAATAAGTGATATTTAAAGTAGCTAACATCGCATCGACACGGACCCACGCTTTTACTTCGTATTCCAGAGAATAGCGTGTTTCAGTCAAAAAAGTGAAAAGATACCTATACAAAATCTTCAAATCTTTAAAAAGTATAAGTGAAAAGATTTTCTTTGTCTTTGTTCCGTTTCTCTTTGGTCTTTTCAGCAACAAATTTACAAAACATTCAAAAGATCTGGACTTTGCACCTGAACACTTTTATAGACATGTACAATCAAAGTCTCCATCACAAGGTATTATTAAAGAATTCGCAAGCGGTCACATTAAAGTTGAAGCGAATTGGAAGAGGAATAGTAGACATCTGGGTATAGTTCGGATACTCCAAAAGGGGTAGTCAGAATGGTAACACAAAAATTCGAAGCCTCCCCTTAAGTTTTTTAATGTAATGCGAAATGAAGTGCAAAGTACAATTATAAATTGTCGAAATATAAATATGAATTCACAAATTAAAGATGCGAACATGTTTCGGTAATAAGCTATTACCATTATCAAGCTTAAATAAATGTGATGAATGACGTCAATACATTTCTTAGGTGATTAAAATGGGCGCTAAAAATACATAAATGAATAACAATAAACGGTGTAACAAGTCTAACAACCTACTCACCAGGGGTGATTAACACAGGGGGACCAATTTGAGGTTAAGTTGAACAGTTAAGCAATTTTTTTATACATCTAAGATTGTGCGTGATTTTATTCTGTATAAAAAGAACAAATTACAAATTAAGGTACTTAACTTAAAACAGTTACCTGTATAAAAAGAATTAAATTACACGCTATTTTCAACTAAAGTCTTAAACACAAAACAATTATAAACTTATGTCAAAATCACAGCCAATCTTATTTAAAGGTTGGACTGTGTAGTGTGGTCAACCTTTACATACATAAATAATGACTGGACAGTAGTCCATATGTTGGCCCCCACAAAGTGGGTAACCCAATAAAGCCGAATGGGCCATTATGGATTAGATTAAACTAAATTTAAGTTAAAATTAAAGCACAGTAACAATGTGTTTAATACAGCAACAAAACATAAGATGAATTTGAAGTTGGACAGTTAGAAGCTAGATACCAACCGTGAAAACTAAACCGAATGAAAGTAACTGAATGAGGTACCCAAATTATATACAAAGTGTACTAATTAGATTATATTGAAATGTCACGACTTCGTTGAGAAGACCGGGGTCCCTTAATCTCGTGCATTTCGAGAATATTCAACAGTTGACCATTATTGCAAATATGGAGTATAAGGTAGTCAGTGGTAGGATTATATGAGTGGCCGGAATTTAGAATGTGTTCAGCAAAGGTAGAATGTTTGTGTTTAATGTAACTAAGGTGCTCTCTAAACCGGGTAGTGAACGATCTTCCCGTTTGTCCTATGTAGGATGAGGAACAGGAATTACAGAACAATTGGTAGATACCAGATTGCTCAAGTATATTGCGTTTATCTTCATTAACAACCAACAGGGTATGTAAGGTGTCTTTGTTAGAAAAAGACATGTTGATATTATGACGTTTAAAAATATTACTTATCTTATATCATGAATTGGGATAAAACGGGAGTGACCTGATTGAAATACGTGGGTGTCATAGAGATCATCGCCATCCTTCTGATCAGTCCGTTAAGGCTTGCCAATTTGTGAGCGATGGGGTGGTCGGAATCGAAAGGAGTGAGAGTACCTATCAGTTGTAGTTGGCTTTCTGTATTATGGCAAATTCGATGTTGTTATTAGTTTTGTGAAGAGTTAAGTCCAAAAAGGGGAGTTTATTATCCACTTTACTCTCATAGGTAAATTTAATATGAATTAAGCCAAGCGGAGATCTTAGAAACAGGAGTGTCAATAAAGCTCAATATGTATAAAACAATTGCTTAACTGTTCAACTTAACCTCAACTTGGTTCCCCTGTGTTAATCACCCCTGGTGAGTAGGTTGTTACACCGTTTATTGTTATTCATTTATGTATTTTTAGCGGCCATTTTAATCACCTAAGAAATGTATTGACGTCATTCATCACATTTATTTAAGCTTGATAATGGTAATAGCTTATTACCGAAACATGTCCCATCTTTAATGTGTGAATTCTTATTTATATTTCGGCAATTTATAATTCTTTTACTTCATTTCGCATTACATTAAAAAACTTAAGGGAGGCTTCGAGCTTTTGTGTTATCAGAGGAATAGTAAGGCAGGGAAGGAAAGGTACTTTCCATTCTCTGGCTCACGTTCTTTGGAAAAAATGAAATGTAGAAAATAAGCAATGAACTTAAAAGTTTTATTTTGAATGAACCGAGCACGTGGTAATGAAGCAGTTTTAACCCCGTTTGAGTGCTGCGTTGCTGCTTCTTCAGTTGGTGGAAAGGCTGAAAGATCTGTTACTGTAAAAATCTTTTCAAGCGTCAACTATTAAATGTACATAAAAAGAATCATGAGGCTTTTTTGATGGCCGGAGAACTCTTACGAAGGATTTGTATCTTCGGCAACAACTACTCTATATCTGTGAGGTCTGTACTGAGAATAAGACTATCAGTATCCCTGTTCCTTTTGCTCCATATCAACTGTTACATTGAAAGTTCTATTGTTCTATTGCTATCCTCATAGTTGCCAAACGTAACCGTGTCGGAGAAGAAAGACTTGATGATCGTGACTGTAAATGATTATTTTATGATGCTGAAGGAATTACAAAATATTGGACAGAAGAAGGATACATTATGATTTAATCGCCGAAGTCCTGGATAGTGTCGAGTTAAACAGTGAGAACTGGCCGACATTATCAAATTAAAACTTAACCCGATACAAAAAATATTCACTTAGCACATCAAAACCATAACATACGCTGTTATCTCAACGCACACAATGGAATTGTAACCACAGAATTGGAAGAAACTGAATTCGGTTTTGTAATTTGTGAACAATCTCAAAATATTTGGAGTATTTTCAATAAACGAAGTGAGAAAACCGTTTTTTTTTTGTCAACAAAAGCTGTTTTGTGTTCGTATAATTCATAATTTTTAGGAAGTCTTGTTTTAATACTTCACAATTTTCGTTACCTGTTTTCCCTTGTTCATTATTATTGTAGGTCTTTCTATTTTATATGGATGACAGCATTAAGAAAATGTGATCTAAAGGGCAAATGCCATTTTTAGAGCATTTCAAGTAAAAATGTTTTGTGCTAATTTAATATCGATCCGTCCATTGCCACTTCGTGTGCAACGTAAGGGTTTGGTTACGATACGACAGTGCAAATTGCGTGCGGGAAGATTAATTAATTGAGTGTCGTTTATTCGCAATAAAACACTTGAAATATTAAGCAGCGCCGTTTATACATCTGTAAGGTATTAAATATAATCAAAAATTCGCCTGACGACCATACATTTTTGGATGATGGACGAGAAAGACAAATTACAAATTACTTGTGTAGTTTTTGCCCGAATTCACAAAATACGTCAAAATATTGCGTCCATGTAGTCTCTGACGACTAATATCTCCCTGTTGAGAAGCTGCTAAATCAGTTATAAACATTCGTATTAAGTAAATGACTTTATTAAATATTAAATTTTATCATTGTAGAATAGTGAAAAACGCTACTTAGGAACTAATCCTTTTGGGAAAAACACCAATAACATTATGTCAGTGGGAAAAAAATCTTTATTTTATACACCAATTTCATTAGGAAAACCGGCAAACATTACCTCGACGGACAACAACTGAATTTTATGGTTTTACGGTTTTGATTATCATTTGAGACCAATACTGTCCAAAACCAACTGCACGAATAAAACCTCCAAAAAACCAAAAACTGCAAAGCAATCATTATCAGTGAACATCTGCCAGCTGTCGAAAAGCGCCTGATAATTTAAAAATTATTGTGGCTTTTGGTGTTTTCAGGGTTGTGTTTCAGTTAAACAGCGATTGATTTCAGTACCCAAAATCTCCTGAAGAAGATCACAAGAATATCGAAAGCTGTAGTTGTAGAAAAGGCTTTACAATATTCCTGTAGGGAGTAACGTGTTAGTTTATCAAATTTGTAAAATGTTGATAAAGGTATGTTTTAAAATATGTATCACATATGTTATCTTGTTTATTAACTTACGTATCCATGATACAAAACACACGACGTAAAATATTTATAATGTGTAACACTCTATAAACTTTACTGTCAATTTTATTGCATTCTATAATACTGATAATTAGTGATAATTAATAATTGTTTGTTTTGGAATATTATATAGTATGCCGGAATGTTTTGTTCTCTGTCAGAGGAATGATGAAAGAGTTTACCAAATCCATATTTCTTCTTCACTGCTCTCTTTCAAAGCTCTCCAGTGATGTCGATCTTACGCGCTGTTTTTATATCGTTCCATCATCTCTTTTATAATCGACTCGCACTTCTCTTCTTGGCCTCTTCTCTAGGGTTTATTTCCTGTCTATCTACCCCCCCCCCCCCCTATCCGACCGAAGAATTTGGGCATTTAGGCTTATTACTTTTGGCATTTACCTTAACTCCTGCTAATTTTTGTTTAGTTCGTTGATATTGATGCCTATCAGAATCATCCAGAAATTGTAAATATCAGTGCTCTTG
This sequence comes from Pyrocoelia pectoralis, assembly GCA_036250285.1. Lineage (NCBI taxonomy): Eukaryota > Metazoa > Arthropoda > Insecta > Coleoptera > Lampyridae > Pyrocoelia > Pyrocoelia pectoralis. Next base: position 7,663,526 of record CM070074.1, on the reverse strand, counting down.
TTAATCCACTCCAGTTTGTTAAGGTCGTCGTCGAGAATTAAGTGAGATCCTTGTCTAATTCCTCTTCGATGTGGAATTTCTTTGTTGGTGTGGTTTTGTGTGTGACCACATGCATCTTTGGGTTCTTAGAGATGTTTCTGATTATTTGGATGCATTTTGTATCAATTTTTCAACGTAAATAGCATACTGCCGAACGCCTTACGGAAGTCTATGAATGCCTTGTAAACTATGGAAGCTTCATTACATCTGGAAATGGAATGAAAAAAGATGGTTTCACAACTGGATATCCTAATTTGTGAGAAACCAGTATAAACTGTGAAGCAGTTTTGAATCGATATGGACATTGAGATAGCATAATGTGCATTTACCCTTAAAAAAGTATCCCTTTTGAGGACCTTAATAATAAAAAATTTAATAGGTACAAGTTGGATATGAAACTTGCTGTCGCCCGTCGTAATTCTTTGCATGTTTTTTGAAATTTTGGTACACTTCTTTTTAGTCATTAAACATTTTTGAAAAAAGTGTGTAAAAAGGACACTAATCGATTCCAATGGTATACGTTTTAAACGGGACACGCGTGTAGAAGGTATTATGAATGAAAATAGGAGAAACTTGAGAGGAAATGGAAATCAAAAACCCAAGCCGACGGAAAATAACATGTTATTAAATTAATGGCGAAAAAATATTTATTTTTTCCTCGAGAAAATACGCTAATTATCGCTTGTTTTTCTTTGATCAGACAGTTATGAAATCCAAATTCGAAATGCATTACTAGCATTGCAAGACTTTATTATCTATACATTATAATTAATATCCGGCTGGATACGAGTTTCATAAACATAACTTTATCTACCATAAATTATTAAAAGATATCACGACTTCTTTTCCCCTCCACAAACTTTGATAAAATTACCGCACGTCCAGATTAAAAAAAAACCGTTACTGTTTCATGCTCTGCGTAAGATGGGGAATGTTTTACAATTTCCTAAGACGACAATCTAAGAAACGCACGCTGTTTATTTTTAGCGTATCGTAATTGAGTTTCTAATGGAAAATCAAAAATAGGTGAAAAAGGTCGATGAGCTGAAATATAAACTTTTGAGTAGAAAATAGGTGGAATACACATAATGAATTTTATAAAAAGATTTTCGAAATTAAATTTAGAACGTCTGTACAAGAATAGATTTTGAATATCGATAAAAGTTTTAGCTACTACTTGAGAGCGTTACTAATTAAGAATAATAATTGCAATTATTGGGTTGTTTACGATAGAAGTGTTTGAGGGGGTGTCTTTAATTTAACTTTATAATGTATTATGACGCAATATGGGGGCAGCTATTAAAACTCAACGTCAAATTTAATTAATCTATTTTTGTCAATTTTAATAGAGATTTTAAGTACTTAGAGCTCGTTTGTATAAGTTCGGTGACCATGATTGTTACAATAATATAACAAGGTAAGAGAGGCTATTATTTTTGTGAGTGGGCTATGACGTATTCATCTACGACTGTCGTAGATGTAAACATACTCAATGATATGACAATTCCAATGCAAGTTTTTGAACTAAATCTAGTTCAGCTTCAAAAAATTTGTCATGGCGTGGTGTTCAACAGGTGATTTATGTCCCATCTAACTTACAAGTCATACTAAAGGGATTCTACGAATGGTTACTCAATCTCTTCCCCATATCCCTTATAAGCTCCATCCTTACAAGTCAGGTTCTTTAGACCAACGTTAGTTTCTTGAAAAAAGTGGAATGGGTAGAATACGGGGTTATACTACTTCCTTAATATGTTGCTGAGCTTTCCAATGCATGCCAAATGGAATCTATTTTCAGAAGCCGTTTCATAATTTCTGGAGTTCTGTGCACAATTCTTTCTACAAAGAACTGACAGTCACTTTTCTCCACATCGGGTTGGTCCTTGCGTGTCCCAATAGAAAAGTGAGGCTGATTGCTGCCACACGCTGTTGCTTATACAGAGGAGTGAACGATAACACTAAATGCAGGCGATACTGCATCGAACAAAACGACATGAAACCATTTGGAGTGTTTCAAGATGATCATGGTTATCAAGCCATAAATCGGTCATTATTATAATATCGTCGATCTTGCACCACATTTGATTTATGGATCTTCTTCTTCGTCGCTTAATCTATGCTTGACAACGTTGCATAACGGTAGTTTGGTTTTGGTTAAGACGATTCGCAATTTCTCTAAACAAACGATAATTCGCCTTCCTATCGAATTCTCTCAATTGATAGTCATTTCGGCGTTGTCGTACTTTAGGCATAAGTAAGAAGAAGAAGACGTATTGAAGAATAGAATTTTTCGTTAAGTGTATCTTTCAATATTACAGCCAATACGCATGGTCTATAATGGAAATTTCTTTAAATAGTCCTGCGCATCGGCAGATAAAAGTATTATGGAACCGGAGTGTTCACCATTTCCATTTATCACGTTCCAACCAGATTTCAGCCGTTTTTGCGCAATTTAAAGGAAAGTTGACAAATAATAGTAACTTTATCCATAAACAATCAAATTAATAGCAGTAAACCAAGGTTTGACCTTGTGGGATACCCGAATTAGTCATGAAAGTGTATGGAAAACTTCGATTTATTACTTTTCAACCAACATCAAAAGTTTGTTACTAAATTCGTCCGGATGTCTGTGTGTCGATGTTAGAGGGTTTAGAAAGCTGGAAGTGGTGTCATCTTATAGGAAATTCTTTACTGATTCCAAATCGCTGTTCAATTTTTTGATCGGATCACCCGTTCGCCGTCGGGACGCCATTAAAATCAATATATACACCCTTCAATATCTCGAGAACGACACGTCTAATTATAAAAAGAAAAAAATACGTTTCCTTTATTTTTTGAAATCTATTGAGTCATGATACGTAAATATCACTCTCGCCCCCCTTTTGGATTCTCCATAAAAAACAATTCTCAAATTGCAAATTTCACCCCCAACTGCAACCCTTTTTTTGGGGGTGGAAAGGGGGAAAATTGCACGTCCGCAGAAAATCTTTTTTTACTTTTTTTAAGAATTTGCGCCTTTTGATACTTGTTTATCTAAAATTCGGCACCAAAATTGGCTCCCGAAATCCTAAACTGTAAAAGACATTAATGAGTAGGGAAAATTGAAATCTGCCCGGAAAGTTAAAATTTTCATTACAAATTCAGGGCAAAAATGAATGTAACATTTGTGCTTTTTCACCTTGCTTGATCCTCACTTTAACGTTCAAATTAATATCTGGAAATTTATGTATGATAAATCATTACGATTAGCAATTTAATTAATACGTAAAACCATTTTGCTCATTTAATTTAACACAATAATTCACTACTTTCAATAAAAAGCACTTCCTAATTAAGATTTTTTGATCTATGGCGAAAGTGAACTACTTTTACTTTAAAATTTGTACAGCAGCACAATCGTAAATTGTAAAAATATAACAACAATTCAAGTTTGTAATGTGAATTCATATTCAAAATTAGCACTTTAAACGTAACTTTGTGAGATTATAAATTCATAAAGGTTAACTATAAAAGAATCCATCTCTCCACTTTATTATCACATTTACGCTCAAGAAAGTTCCATATTTAAAATTTAGATTCACCTTGCATTACTTTTATCTTTAAAGTTTAACTTTGCAATTTTACGTTTTTGGCGTGTAAAGTGATAATTTTCAGCTTCTAAACTCAAACGTTGACATCTAAATTTTAACTACAAACTACTATACAGCGACATATCTTCAACTCTCACGTTATCAATTTAATCGACATTCATACATCAATTTTAAGTTTGAAATCTTTAAAATTCAAAGGAAAAATTGAAGCCATTGCGTTCGTGTCGCTTCGGTTATTCTACATTATTTCACGATTGTGTTTTTATAAATAAGAAATCATTTTCTTATATTTAGAATTTCAAAATTAATATCTATACCTACCAGAATTTTTATAGGTATTTAATTTACAGTTAACATATACTTGGCAATAAAATTTAAATATTATGTTTAAAATTCTAGCATTATATTAACATGATTTCATTTTTTAAATTCGGTTTTAAATTAAAGTTTTTACGATTTAATTATAATTTTAAAATCAATATTTGCACGAAAATCTTGAAATTCGAATGTAAAATTGAAAAGAAATGGAAAAGCTTTACACAAATTAGTTTAAAATTTGAGCTTTTGAAATGTAAATCTAATTTTAGGTAATTGTAAATTTAAGTCTCTCAATTTTCGAATCATATACAGGGTATTACTTAATGGTATGTACTTATTTTAAGGGGACATTCCTGAACCAATTTTAAGTCGAAAAGTTCATATAAACATATGTCCTAAAATGCTTGGTTTTCGATATACAGGGTGCTAAAGTTTTCTTAAAAGGTAAACGCAAACTTATTGATGAAATGTTAAAATAATGTACGTATACCTCATGTTCATCAGAACAAAAAATTGCTTTACAACGAACAAGGCTAACTTAATTTTATTTAAACAATTTACCCTTAGTAACAAGTTGCAGTTATGTAAAAATTCGATTAACGATTTCTTCCAAACGGTAAGTTATATGACAAAAATGAAAGAGACCTTTGTTGTTTATCATTGATTGGTGATTAAGAACAAACCATTTTTTTTTATTTTATCAGTGGCGTAATATTTTTTTCGTTAAAATTGTACCGGGGTTTAACCATAACTACACCACTGGTTAAAAAAATAATTTTAAATCAAAAAGTGTGTTTCTATACCGGAATAACCTGTGCCAAAATTAAGTTTAATAGCTTAAACCGTCTTCGAGATTTTTAAGAAAAAACGAAAAATAAAATAAAAACTTTGGCACCCTGTATATCGAAAACCAAGCATTTTAGGACATAAGTTTATATGAACTTTTTGACTTAAACTTGGTTTAAGTTTAAGTACATACCATTAAGTAACACCCTGTATAATGCGCATTTTTATTGTTATGTTGCTCCAAACGTAACTTCGAACGCGAAATTTTAAGTTGCGTACAGTATTTAAATTAAAAGTAACTCTTCTGAAAATTCCACATTGATGTAGATAATCTACTTGAAAGTAATGTCAAAACACGAATAGGTAAGTTAAAAGTTAAAACCGGAGTTGAAATTTAAAATGTGAACAAGTTGAAATTTTAACCTACTAGCAAACATTCAGTTTAACTTTTCAAATTTCTGATCTAGACAGATAGAGTAAACGAGGGTGGTAGCCGTAGTAGATGTTTTTATTATCAGATTTCACCAACCTCTTTGTAAGACAGGGAAAAGTCGAGGTCAGATATCTATAATGTAGACAGTTAAGGACATTTTGAAAATACGAGTTCACGTTCAAAAACAATGTAGTAGTTTTATTTTTCAAAACACTTCTTGTATAGTGAATACAATTAAGTAGACATTAATTAATTAATTACATATTGTTGTTTTGATGAACTTGTGTCTTTTGTGCTGTTTATTATATCACAAGGTTAAAATATGCATTGATAGATCCATTTTTGTGAGGATTTTAATTAATTTTTTAATTATTTTACTTATAGGTAGATAAAATTTGAAAAATTTCATGTTTGCGGCTTTTTTTGTACCAAAAGCTCATCCTAATGTTCTTTTTCAAAGATACCACAATAAATAGTTGCTCGATTAAATTTGTAAAAAAAATTACTATTGCCAGGGAAGGCCACAGTACACTATGTATATAAGTAATAAACTTCTTGAAAATCTCATTTCAATCAATATACATATACGTATGTACGATATAAAATTAGATTATTAAACAATTTTTGTTTTTACAGATGCACCAAACGAGAGTTTGTACATGATTGGAGGAGTGTTGATTGCTATGTTCCTGGTTGGAGTAATCATCGTCCTTTTGGCGGTTACTATTAGGTAAATACTTATTTTTTTTTCTTTACCTTCCATATAAATATTATTGCGAAAGTTACGAAACTGCTTTTGTTTGTTGGTATGTAATAAAAATTACATCGATATTAACCTTGATAGATTTTTCTGATTACGTAAAGGCAAAATGGCCGCACTTTATTCATTGACAATAATTTCCACTACATTTAAGCTCTAATTGCAAAAAAGAGAAACCTTATAACCCAATTTGATATTATTCAACTACAACTTCAATTATCGTTTAATTGTTGCAGAGAAAGCAATCGATCAGTCATATGTTGTTCACGTGCTTTATATGTATGATTGTAATTACTCACACTTTTTCTCCGTTATTGCTATTTATAGTTTCTGCTAATGAAAGACGAACGCATAAAACGTTTAAAAAAATTAACACGAACTTCCTGTTCTCGCTCGTATGAAATATTTGTCGCTCTTTACTGTACCCAACTAATTATTAATAACGTTCATCATTACGTTTGAATTAAGAACAAAATTGGTGAAATGACGTAATCGTCATTGCAAAATTTTACGAGGTTTAATTAATTTAAACAGAAAATAACCGATAGTGTTTTAATGTTCATGAAATGCATAACATTTAGGTAGGTAATTTTGTCCTAAATTTTTATTACACAGCGATTACAAATATCAATGTAAAGGATGTGAAAATTACAATTGGGAAAACCGTTTAGTAAATTTCACATTGGCTTAGGTACAGTTATCAGCCAAAGATATAAGATTCACATTGAAATAACAGTCACACATTTCAATGAAGTTTAAGGGGACATTTTTTTTCAAAGCGAATTGATAGGTTTTATGTTCAGGAACAAATATATAAGAATTCCAAAAAATCCGTTGTGAGCTAAAAACGCCATTTTGAAAAAACATGGTCGCTGATTCAAATTTCAAAAAATGAAATATCTTTTTATCCTTTGGAGCAACTTTAACATTTTTTTTACGGAATTTTAAGCTTAACATTACAAACAATTTATCTTTTAATTTAGATATAACCAAGAATGTAAATTTCCTAACAAAAAAACTGAAAAAGGAAACAATTTAAAAAAAATTTTTTTTTGTCACTTTTTACATTTAACTTTTTAATGCCAGCTTACTATAAAAACTCAGTGCTTTGTAAGTAATTGAATTAATTGAAATTTATTTTTTTCATGGCCTAAAAAATCTGCTTGACTTATAGGTATGGCTGTGGATTCGCTAACAATAATTTCAACTGGTATTTTCTTACTCTTTCTTCGTCGATGTTCTTCATCTTTTGTAGAAGGAATGTTAGTATATCCATCGAACACAATTATCGCCAAAATGTTTTAATACGTAAGATATGGTATAGCATTGAGACTTGTGCAAAAGTATAAAGTTTTGGCCATTGTGACTTTAGCTCACTTTCGATTTTTTGGGATTTTTAGATTTGCATTCTATGATAAGAAAGCTATCGTTTACAACAACAAAATAAATGTCCGCAAACACTTCACACGTAACGTACATTTTTACAAAATTTGCCTGGTCTATCATTTTTGTTTATTAAATTTTGAAATTTCTAACATTCCTCAAATTGTACATTTTTACATAAACTTCAATTATAAACGTAGCAACTAGGTAAAGAAATACTATTGTTATCTCAATTCAATCTCAGTTTTCAATTCGCCAAATTATATCATTTATGACATAACGAACTATGCCCCGGGCCCCTTCAATTGCGATACGACGCTAAACCAAGTAATCTTTGGATGACGGAACCTAAAATACAAACAAGCTAAATGGTCGGTATATCTGCCACTAGGCGTAAGGTAAGTGTTTTCTTCTTGCGAATTTCGTTTTACTTCACTCTATCCTATGCCCCAGCTGACTTCCTCGAATCCTCGCATCTTACACTTCTTTTTTTCAAGTGGGATTGAGTCACCCTCTGATGCTCTCCTCAGTCTGCTTCCTTCCTCTTGCATCCTTAATTGCACCTTCTTCCTTCTGTCTTTTCTACTATCGGTGGTAAGTCAATGACTTTGCTTCGTACTCTGCCTCTTCTCGTCTTATTAACGAGTTGTTCGAACTCTTTTGATACAAAGATGTTATCTTCTTTGCTTTGTCGTAATCACGTTTTAATCTACTGTCAACATTATCCCTTTTCTTTCCATTTTTTCTTGTTTTGACTTAGCGATTTAGCACCACGAAGTCCACAAAAGCTAGTTCAGTAACTCCTATGATTTGTAACTTTCTATACCACACGTGAAAATATTCATTCTTGTTTGAGTTTCCTGTAGATTCATGCCTGATCTTTACCAAGCAATTAACTGTTTTTATATAGGCTTTTGATCGATTTTAAATGTATTTCGACACTATGTGCCATTATCAAGGGTAACAAGTTAATTTTCTTTTACTAGGCCTTCAGTCCTATTATTCCACCAGTCTGGCCTTTTCATCCTGTATTCCTTAATTCGTTGTACCTGCGGTTTTCAGCGTCTCTTCCAGTCAATTGTTGTCTGTTGTCTTGACTCGACTATTTCATTAAAAGTTTTTCTAGTTTATCCTTGTATTCCAAGGGCGCCGCCAAAAAATTTTCCCAGGGGCGGCAAGTAGTATTGAGGGTTCGTGACTCTGGCGTTTTTTCAAGATTTCGTACAAAATTTATTTTTATTTTTAATAACTCTTCCCTTTTTTCTTTTTCCCAGGAGGAGCGACTGCCCCCCCCCCTTGGCGGCGCCCTTGCTTTGCTGCTTGTGGTTTATAATTCTTCACCTTTACCATCTTGTCCATCGTGTTCTGAAGTTTCTTGTAAAACCATAATTTATAAAATTTCAAAGTCAAAACTAAAATTACGACACGATCAGTACTAAAAAAAAGTGGTTACCAAAGCAAAAGTTCTTATTTCAAATTGAGGTGGAATTAATAATTATAATTTAGATCTTATTACAACGTCTGAACTTGAACTACCGTCTGTTCCGATTGTTTGAATTTCACCATTGAACATAGTATTTTTATACGTAATTGGACCGATCGAATTTGTATGTGTCTATTTTAAACGTTTCGTATTAGTTGCCGATCAATAGTTGCATTTGGTGTTAAATTTTAACTAGAATTATTACCTTAAATTAAATTTTAAAATAGGTAAACCGTTCAAACATTTAGTTTTAAGATTTGGCCCACGAATTTTAAATTTTTGGGTGAATTTAATTTATAAGATACTTTAATATTCGTACAAAACTTAAAAGTAGGTTGTATGTATTTTTGAAATTATTAGGGTTCATTTAGTACTTCATATACGTCAACACAAAAGTGCTATAAATATTTGAGAATTTTGAAATACAAAATTTATACGTCAAAGCGACACAGCAATTGTAATTTACAATATTTATTTAACGCTTCATTATTTAAAGTAGATATGGTTTATAATTATGCAATTAAAGAAATTAAGTGTTTTCTTACAGTATAACATTTAAAATTAAAGTGGAGTAGTACAAACTTCATTGTTGGCGTACAATTGATCTTGAAATTGGATGTTAATTTTGCAAATTAAACGGTCTATGGAAGCTAAAATTCTAATTTACTGACGACCGACGTGACGACGAATGATATTAAAAGAGGATGATTGATGAGACAACTACGGTTTCACTGTGAAAGTTGAAATTTTTTAAATTTAATTAACTAATCACGAACTTAAAAAACTTTTTTTAGATACAACTGGCTAATTTTGTTGTTGAACGTTGTTTTAAAGTTGAAATGTCAATTTGTGTGTGAATATAAACCTAAATTTGAAATGAGTTGCAAAAAAGTCTTCTTGAAATTATTTAACTTTAAGAACTTAGTATGTATCTGAAATTAGAAATTATGGCAATTGAAATTTTTCGATCCGTCAAAATGATCAACTTGAAGACCAAATTTTTAATGTAAGTATTGTTGAATTTTAAATTGTATATCAATGACGAATGGAAGTTACCTTAATTTCGATTTTAAATTAATTTTTTCTTTTGAAGCTGTAATTTTAGATTTTACCCATAATGTTAGGCACTTATTCAAGTTAAAATTCTTGCTTAATTTGAAATTATCGCAAATAAGTAAAGTTGTATTACCAATTTAATGTTGAAATGGTTAGTTTATAGTTAAAATAAAATTCAGATTTCAGTATTTGAAATTAGATCACATCGTTCGGAACTGCTCTATTTCAGGATCTTCTTCAGCAGTTTTAAGAACGGGACTGTACGGCTTATGTCAATTGCTCAAAAAGATCGTCTCCGCCTAAATTCTTACTCTTTTCATGAGGTATCCAACCAAAATTGCTCACCGGCAGCAATAACGTCTGAGAGTAGTGTTTGTACTTTTGAAAAGTTTCATCAATTTTATTTTCATTTTGTTGATTGTACTAACCTTAAACCTGCGTCTGTGGTGTAACTTCATTGGCAATCACTGCAATGTTTATACAGGGTAGCCCATTAGTGCGAGGAAGTCCAATATTTCATTCAATATCATACGAATTCAAAAAATGTTTCAAATAAAAGATGTAGGATACGAACCATTGCTTGCATATTTGTAAAATATTTATAAACATACGAATAATCGTGGCTCCGTGCCGACCTGTTTTTTTAAAGGAAACACCCTACATTTGATGTTATATTTCGATTGCTCTCTTAAAATGATCTATGACCATATTTTTCTTTTTGGTTTGAAATGCAACGTTTCCAAGTTATGAATTTTTTTCATAGTTTTTCTGAAAAAAACATGGTCTTATTAAAAAATGCTTAGGCTAGTTCAGTTTTAAAATTTTGAGTCAATTTTTGGTACACAAATTAGTTAAGCTCGTTCCTTAGCGAATATACAACTATTTGTCGATTTAGAGTGTTCTGCAATAATTCGTAAAGTTTTGTAAGTTTCGAATAGGAATAACTTTGTTATTTTAAATGGAACATCCTGTATATTGTTATGTACATTGATAAAGCTTTTCAATCTTTCGACTTCATGTCTGTACTATGTGTCTTCTAAAACTAGTAGTTTTTACTGGTGTTCCATTTAAAATAACAAAGCTTTTCCTGGCGTTTCCTACCTCAAAAAGCATCTCTACCTTTGTGAACTTTATGCTTGGAGCTTTTTTAACTCATCTATCTGGACTACTATTGTAAATTATTTATGTACCTCAATTTATCCAATTTTCAAGTTTTGGAATTCAAACACTCAAAAAAGCCAAAATGCTCTTTCAAAGGACTGTAATAATTTTAAAATAATAAAATTAATGTCGCCCTGCATCACAATTTCGTCCTGAAAATTGTGATTTGCCCGAAGTACGAATTCAAATTCAAAATGGAAAGGAAAAGTGGACGTTTTCTGCTTCAAATTAAATTGTGTAATGTAGTCCTTTATCATTTTAGATATAATATTCGAACTTTGTAAATATTTAACTTGAAATTAAGCGAATTTTGCATGATTACAGTCATTTGTGCGGGTTTTGTACAATTTTTTTAGGAGCATTAATGAGGAGATAAACATCATCTTTTCATGGACAATTATTTGTTTTGGAACTAGATGTAGGTACTTGAGTCTCAATTTGCACATTTCGTAATTAAATTGCGCAGAATAATTTTATATCAGTAAAAGTACGAGATGAAGGCAGCATATAAAACCAAGAGATAAATTTGAGTGGTTGTAAAATGATTACATCTATTGATAATAACAAAGGTGGGCAATTTTACTTACTGTAACAAATTACCTAATAACTTGTCGATCTTCACCTTGAATTTTCGAAAATGATTTTCGCAGCAGCGTTTATAATAAGTTTTAAAACATTGGCAACAATACATTATGGTATAGATAGAAATCATATGTTATCGATTTATCCTTTCATCGATAAGAAAGATTAGGGATGGTTCGATTTGTTAATTGCAGGTATCAACAAAATACTTGTTATTATGTACATAAAACGTTAAATGAAATCATTAGGATTTACATAATAAACAAAAACGTCAAGGACTGTTGTCTGCATTTTGTAAGCAAATAACTTTGTAGTTATGAAATTGGGTTTAAAAGTACGCCGAGTTACGTGATTAAGGGGGGTTGAGTCAAAATGTGATTGGGTCAAATTTCGAGGTAATGAGAAAACATTAAAAAGGCGATGGGAAGTAATTAGTGGTAATAGAACAACGTATTTAAAATTAGAAAGGTTCGAAGTTTTTAATACAGCCAACTTGTCTGGTAGGTAATGAAAAAAATGCCACCAGAAAAATATTAATTTTATTTGAAAAGTATATTTAGTTTATAACTTCTTAGAAATTTCGTTGGCGTGTAAGTAAATTTGATACAATGCAATTTTTGGACGTCTGCCATTTTTCTTTATTCTCACCCAAACAAAGTGACATTGGACTGGGTACGAAAATGCATGCTGGTGGGGTAAATTTAGACACGAGCTAAAATTACATAATGATTTTAATTATAGCACTTTGCCAACTTGGAAATACCTTTCCACTATCGACAGGAAATAAAATATTTTCTGTTTTGACCGTAAGTAATAAATACGTCGCTTATTGGAAAATGACAATGCTCGTCAGTATAAGTAAATATTGTTGTTGACGATTTCTATCTACTTTCACGATCATCTGATCTGCTATCCAAATTTAAATCTGACACGCGATTAGTTGTAGGTGTGTAAAATTTGCGAAATATTTTACAACGCAAATATAATCTAGATAAGCTTCGCTTATTATACCAATCGATTAATCGTAACGTTTTGTGGTACGTATATAACTGTCAGAGGTTGTCAAGGATGGACTAAATTCATTTTTTTTACGTTGCGTAATCTTTACGTGTGTGATATCAATCGATGACGTGAACATAGTACAAAATTCTAAAAAACATTCCTATTACATGTAACCGCATGTAAATCTTTCGTTATACGAATTATTTTGCAAACATCATGTTACAACACATAATTGCGATCTATAGATGGCGAGACAAATTCAGAGAAAGTACGTTTCGTCTTAGATAAATAAACATGCAACTCTGCCAAAATTATGGAAGAGAACATCGAAAAATTCTTCATTTCGAAGAAAAATTGGTTCAACAATCTCACGCGATTTTGGCCTTGTTTTTGATCGGTTTTTCTTGTGAGTTTCGTTTAAGAAATCGGGATGTGTCTTAATGGTTACTAAATCCAATTCGTTACTAATCCTTTTGACTGTTTCATTGTTTCCTCCTTTTTCCTTTGAATGTCGTATTTCAGTTTTGCCACTTTCCTATTACTCATACTACGTATCTTTTTGGTAGTTGTTGACAAACATGAGTTTAAAGACGATTAGTATTGTTATTATAATACTTTAAACTCATTTTTATATTAATCGGAAAAGGAAGGGCTCGATCGTCCTGTAAGTTTGGTAGGAAATGTATGAACACACCTATCGCAAGTGGCTTCGTAAATTACTGGCCATAAAATTAAAAAAAAACAATTTTTATGGATTTTCGAGTCTTATTACCAATAAGGATTTAATTACATTTTTTGGTAAATACAATTTGTAAATGTCACACATATGTATTCCAGAACAATTGATAGATACCTAACAACTTGGTCCTAACCTTGCAAGATTCAGTCTTGCAGATTATATACCTACTATACTTTTATAGCAAATTCGAGCGTAGGAAGATACATAAAATGCCAAACTATCGTAAAATTTTCAACATTTGTCGCAAAACCATAAGTAGAAACTCGTTTGATGTCTCCGTAGATCCCTAGTAATTTTTCCAGTGCAAACTAATGGAGAAAAACACGGAAAAGTGATTCAAACAATCGGATTTACAGTTGCGATCAATCAATTCAAAATTAAATTTTGCAACGAAAGGGCTACAAGAAGAACTACTATTGGTTGCTCGTCCTCTATTTCTTCTAATTGCCTATTTCCATTTGATGGAGTACGGAAGTCGGATATTTGTGGGAAAAAACTCACTAGATTGTTCATTTTGGTTCCAAAGAGAACATAATGTTTTTTTGTTGAGTTAACATTGGACAACATCAAATGTACAAACCAACCATTGATGCATTTCTGAGGACGCCCTGGCATGTTGGCTTTCGCTCTTCCCAAAAACCGTTTTCTTCATATCACAGAAATAATCGGCCAAGCAGTGGACGCAAATCTGGAAATGAGGCATTGCCTGAAACAAGAACGAAAAGTAGGGTTTGCCTCTCGTCTCGGTGTCAACGATACACGTTGGGTATACATATGTGTTCATCGTTTTGTCATCTCAATTTTTGACGCACAATTGACGGAAACCGCTCTCCCTTTTGATCCAAATGGCTGCATCCAAAAACTTAGTGGGCGCGCAGTTACGCTTATCACACGCACGAACCCAACATAAGATCTCTCATACCATCGTGGCTACTTCAACTGGATAAAAACAATGCTAAGACCACAAGAATTCTTTTGACCTCTCTTTGGGGTTGAGAACTAAGCATTAAAAAACATTCGTGCTCACTGCCTTGCTTTGTACTTAAGCTAGAAACACCAATCTAATTACATTAGAGAATTCATATCAATGATCTGTTAACATTTAGCAACGAAGGGAATAATTTGTGAAGAGGCTGCATCGAACTTCTAATCTGAACCTTTGGGTTCTATGAATATTGGAACGTTGATTTGAGGCCTTTATGGCAGTCAAAAATTTAGTTTTTAGCAATGGTAATCAAACGACAAATTCAGGGGAATAGAACAGAGTTTTAGAGTGGGGTGTAGAATACAGATAGGACAGGTTTGATCGCATAATGTAAGAGTCTCTACGGAAAAAGGAAAATTTTGTACGAATGTAGAGAATGATGAATGCATTTTATTTCTGTATCTGCCAATCGAGGCACTATAATTGCCTTTCGAAGAAAACTGAACCCTAAACTTACATTTTTAATATTTACGATAAAAATGAACAAGGTTATTGCCAACTTAAGGTCACGTTCAACTATAATTTTGGCAACCTTCCACGCTGGCATTTTAGGAGATTTGTTAAGATGACGATGTATTGCCGGTGCTAGTTAGCTTGTCCTAAATTAGTGCGACGTAGAAACCTATAGTACCCTTCCTTTTTTGAATGTTTAATGCAAATGTCATACTTTTTTTGATGCGATTAATCTCGTCTTCAGAACGCATTATTCTAGATTACTCTGTTTGGAGGAAGTTATTTCCACGACTTTGAAATATTACAGAGGTACCATCCCTTTAACATTAAATATTCGCAGAAATGTCTTTTTTGGAAAATGGAGAAGTGCTCAGGATTGTTAAATGCGGATAGCCTAAGATGAATATTAGTCATCAAACTTGGAGGTCTTGGAACATGACTTTGCCACCATAATATTTGGAAAAAGGTGCAGAGCCTCGCTAGTCGTTGGTAGGTATCATGGGCGTCCATAAGGAGGGGCAAGAGTCTCCCTCCCCTGGACTCGGACTCTAAGCAGTAATAATGTCTTAAATAACGACTTTTAATTTTAAAAAACTAATTGTTCAATCTTCTCCAAATCCCCCCCCCCCCCCCCCCCCCGGAAATTACTGTATGGGCGCCCATGGTCGGTATATTGATTTGTTTAGGAAATAATTGGGCGATGTCGGTTATTGTCTCTTCGCTGAGGATAATTAAAAATTCGCAAGCTCCTTCCTATACAACGAGGTGCGATCTCTTCCTGTTTTTTGACTTTTTTCACGTTAAGTGCTAACTGTGTCCTAATTATCTGTTACGGAACTCGTAGTCTGAGTGCAGATATGTAAGATTAAATCTTAAACATTCGCCACAATAACATATCACAAATTTTGCACACCTAATCATGATACTTATAGGAAGTATTTGAAATTTTGAGATATTTTTTCAAATTCGGTATAGCAAGATTTCAAATTTACAATTCACTCAGTACAAACATTGCAACTGTAAGCTACGTCCACTTTTTCTTTATCAGCTAGTCTATTAAGTAGTTATAATTAAGCTTTAATTAGTTCCTATATAGAAATCAGACATTTTATATCTATTCAATTAAGAACAAATTGTTTAAAAGAAAATTGCATAAATAAATAGTAATAAAAATAAATTACACCCTAATTAGTGAGCACAACAGCTACAGTTATTAAAAAAAACGAGATGCACCTAATTTAAGAGAGATGAATATTATAAACAAATTATCTGTACACCTCTGCTTGTATGAAACAATATATTATTTTTGCGTAATTCCTTTTTTCTTACACAATAATAATGAGTTAATTAAATAGTGTTTCCCACGATAAAAATTAAATGCGACCTAATGACAAAAGATAAACTGTTTCATAATTAACGAGCTTGTTAATATTAATCTGAAGTTAAATGGGCACAGTTTGTCATCAACTCTATTATGTATTTAAGCCTGAAATAAAAAACATAATTCATACGATCGTCAGCGTGCTTAAAGTGTAAATGCGTAAACATAAAGAACTCTAAACTCAAATTGACGTAAAAAGCAGCTCAATATAACGTGATACTAGTGATACTACTATCATTTCATTATCCGTACACTTAGATCTCCATTAGGAGCTTATCGCCTATTGAGTTGACATTGGACTCCAATTATTCGGTTTTCCATTTCGATTTTTGGACTTGTTCAACTCCAATATTATTTTGGGTCGAATTTAAATTCGAAATTTCTCATGACGAATTGTAGGTTGTAATTTAATATTAAATTTCAACAGTTTTAGCTTCAAATTTTTAGTTGTAAGCGTATAATGCTGAAATTTCAAAGTTGAATCGAAAAATTCAGTATGAAAAATCTATTTTCAGCTTCAAATTTCTAACTTCAAACTTACGTCAAGAAATTCAAACTGATGCCCAAGAAACCAAGCATCACTGCTCATTACTGCTTAAATTTTTCGTCAAATTGGGGTACCTAATTTCATACATATTTAATTTGAAATTTCCCGACTAATTTTGAATTAGCTGTAATTTAACATAAAATCTTCCACTTTTAGCTTCAGATTCCGAATTATAGGCGTGATGTTTGTAGTTTCAAAGTTAAATCGAATTGTTCAGCCTGAAACATTGTTATTTTTTTATGTTCAGCTTCATATTTTTAATTGTTAGCTCAATATGAAGAGTTCAAACTTAATTTCTAGAATTTCAGCCTGAACCTATAGATTAGCCAATGGCACAATTAAATTCGAAATTTCTCCCGTATTATTTTGTACTAAAGCTAAAATTGTAATGTAACGTTGAATTTTCTACCATAAGCTTCAAATTTACATTGGCAAGATTATGATTAAATTTTCAAGTAGGAAGCGAAAAATTCAGCATGAAGTCCAATCAGTGCACGTTATTGCTTAATTTTTTGGTAAAATTTCCTTGCAAAATTGTATTTAAGTTCGAAAATTCTCTTACTATAATTTAATGTTAAATCTCCTATTTTCAGCTTTAGATTTTCAATTGCAAGCGTAATATTGAAATTTCAAACTTCAATCGAAATATTTGACCTGAAACCTTTCAATTTAAGCCAAACAAGTCCAAAAATTACCCGTCACAACACTCTACAAACTTCAATTTAAAAAACTAGTTCAATATTCCAATTGTACAAATGCTGGAATTCTATATGTGGTTTGAGTTGAGTTTTAAACAAGTTTGTGTCTCACCACAAAATCGTAAATTTTAGAATATCACAGTACAAAATAGTACAGTCAATTTAAACACAAAAATATACAAACATTGCAAAAAATCCTATGTTAGGTTTGCTTTTTTCATGGTGTTAGGTTCGGTCCCAGTAGTAAATACTCAATTTTGTAACTTCGAAAAACTTGTGGAAACTGGGGGGGGGGGGGGGCAACAAAAACCGCGATTTTTTCGGACTTTTTTCAGTTTTAGCCTCGTAGATCAAAAACTATGAGTTGTAGTGCAAAGAATATGATTATCTTTTTTAAACTGGACTAAATTTTCTACCATTTGAGCCTAACCGGAAGTCTGTAAGCATAATAGTTTCCGAGATACAGCTCTTCAAAAATAGGCATTTTCCCTAAATCTGTTTTTAACGTATCATCCATGATTCGAGCCAGATATTGCCACAACGACGTGCCCTACGACCGTTGTCATGGAAAAAAAAATTGTAGGCCATTTTATCACCTTTTATTTAAGCATAGATGCATTCCTGTAGGCCTAACAGTTCTCGAGAAAATGACGGAAAACCGGAAAACAGTGAAATCGCTACGACTCCACATATATGTAATAGCATTAATATGATAAGATGACATTTTCTGATTATTCTTATTTAGCCTAGCGAACGAACGCTCAAAAAGGGCTTGTAGACAGACTTTTTGATCCTAAAGATTTTATTTCTGGGATGTGTTTGGAGGTGTTTGGTGATGATTAAACGATAAGTAGCGTAACAAAATGTGCGGATTTGTTTGGTTTTCCGTTTACATCTCTTGAACAGGCCATCGTAGTGGGAAATCGCCAATTATAAAAAAAAGCTGATTAAATTTTCTACAAGTTTGCTTCTATGCGTTTTTTCTCTATCTCTATCCGTTGAAGAGATATTCGCTGTCAAGAATTGACATTTTTTTTGAAAATCGCTTTTACACGACGTTTTTCGGCAAATATTGTGTCCTAGCTCCTAAAGTATTGGGTTTATAGCAAAAACTGCTGAAATAAAAGTTGTAGACCATAAAATTTCCTGTAAAATACATATACCGTTTAATATTTTATCTCAAATAGATTAGATGTTATAGTTATTTAAAAAAAACGTTGAGTTCAAGATGGAATAGAGGGCACTAGAGAACAAGTAATTTTGTGGGATGTTTGGAGCTAAATCTGATATGTGAGTATTAAATACAGATTACCTGCATCCTTAGCCAAACAATTTCAGTCTTATCCGCCACCATGTTTAATGGTCTCTAGTCTTTTCTAAATACATTTATGATAGGGTTAATGTTTGACGAAAAGACCAAAAGTATTTTCTCGAGGCAGCTTTTATTTTATAATTGGCCATTTCCCACTACGATCGCCTATTCAAGAGATACAAAGGGAAAACCAAACAAATCCTCAAATTTTGTTACGCTACGGAGTTAGCTCATACGGTAGGGCCGGGGACTTTTCGTATAATTATCTTATCACTAAACACCTCCAAACACATCTTAGAAATCAAATCATTAGGATCAAAAAGTCTGTCTACAAGCCCTTTTTGAGCGTTCGTTCGCTAGGCTAAATAAGAATAATCAGAAAATGTCTTTTAATCATACTAATGCTTTTACATATATGTGGAGGATTTCACTGTTTTCCGGTTTTCCGTCTTTTTCTCGAGAATTGTTAGGCCCACAGGAATGCATCTATGCTTAAATAAAAGGTGATAAAATGTCCTACAATTTTTTTCTCCGTGACAAGATTCGTAGGGCACGTCGTTATGGCAATATCTGGCTCGAAACATGGATGATAGGTACGTTGAAAAAAGATTTTGGGAAAAATTGCCTATTTTTGAAGAGCTGTATCTCGGAAACTATTGTACTTACAGACTTCCGGTTAGGCTCAAATTGTAGCAAATTTAGTCTAGTTTAAAGAAGATAATTATATTCTTTGCACTATAACTCGTAGTTTTTCAGCTACGAGGCGAAAACTGAAAAAAGTCCGAAAAAATCGCGGTTTTTGGCCCCCCCCCCCCCAGTTTCCACAAGTTTTTCGAAGTTGCAAAATTGAGTATTTACTACTGGGACTGAACCTAACAACATAAAAAAGTCAAACCTAAAATAGGATTTTTTGCAATGTTCATTTTTAAAATGACTGGACTAAAACTTATCAAGCTGTTCATAAATGATAATTTTGCAAAGCTGCAAGATTCCTCTGGATTTACTGAAAACATATGGGTCGATTCTCCTGAAATTTCTATATTCATAGGATGTACTTAATACATGGAAGTGAACAAAATGTAAGGGGCAATGATCGCGATTCAAAATGTAAAGCAGGATGCATCAGTATTACACAACACCTTTTCCCAGGGGCGTCATTTCAGCTTTTTAACTGGGGTGGCAAGACTTACCGGATGGACTGGGGTTGAAAGGGGAATCCTCCCCGGGAAAAATGTTAAAAACTGGCTTTAAATTTGTTAGGTTTTGAAACTTTTTGAAATTATTTTTACAAGTTACTAACTAAACCACATGTACATACAATAATAATTATCGTTCACACACAAAAATAGTCATAAGATGACGATTATAGACATTTATTAGTTAGGGATTGTAACTTAGTTTTTACCAAAAAAAGACCATTTAAAGTTTCGAACTCGCAGCATTTTGTTTTCTTCGAACAATGTGTAGCGAAGGATGTCGTATAGTTGAAAAGATATTATAAAGAGTCTATCGTTATTATTTCATTCTTTTTCATCGGTATAACAAATTACATCGTTCTACCAGAGTTCCTCAGTTCACCATGTTCAGTTAACGACCTCGTCAACACACATGATAAAATTATCTTCTGATGAGCAATCATTAACTGTCTACAAGGAAATGAAAAGTAGATAGCTGATGGTCTAGAGGTGCCACTTATTCCTAATTACAATCCAATTGGGATAATATAAAAATTGAATCCATTTCATTCTGTGATAAAAAAGATCAGGCTCGACTGATTGCAGGCCAGAAACCTGAATCCAGTGGTTGGCTGACGGTCCTTCCTTCCCGATCTTTAGGAACAATGTTGGATAACAATTCTTTCCGTATTTCATCAGCCCTTTAGTTTCGCCTCAATATCTGCTCGCCTCATAAATGTCAATGTGGATAGAAAGTCAATACTGATGGAATACACGGGTTAAGTGGTGAGCATAGGAAGACATTCACGTCATAGCGAATTAAATAGTATTGTGTATCGTGCCTTTCAAACTGCTAAATTTCCTTCGGTATTGGAGGCCATCTTTCGTGACGATGGAAAGAGAGATGGTATGTCATTAGTCCCTTTGTATAAAGGTCAACATCTCGTATGGGACTCAACCTGTTTCGATTCTCTAACCCCAGCTAATCTCAGTTCTGCTAGCTTATCTAGTAGATCTGTGGCCGAATTGGGAGCCAAACGAAAGACAAAAAATACGAAGGTCTCATTAAGCAGAATTTTATTTCGTGCCTTTAGCAGTGGAAAGTTTGGGTCCCTGGTGTTAAGAAGCTTTAACATTCATTGACAATCTAGGAAACAAGATTTGTTTCACCACAAGAGAGCCCAGATCTAAACTTTACTTAAAACAAAGAATTTCTATAGCGATACAAAGAGGAAACGCTGCATCGATTTTGGGAACATTCCCGAATATGATTTGTTTTGTTTTTATTTATGTGTTTAATATTGGTAAAATGTTTTAAATTTGAAATATTCTATGAATTAAATTTTAACTTATTTTCAAGTTGTACTGGGCTCGTCAATTCTGGGGTGGCAACTTCCACCCCCGAATGACGCCTATGCCTTTTCCGGAAAGAGTTTATTCATTATTTAACCGTTATTATAAATTTTAATTACCAAGTTTATAATGATATGAGATTAGGGAAGGTCACATTTAATGTTCCATGAAGGCTTATTTTATTTACCTGGAGACCCTCATAATAGTGGCTATTTATTTATATTGTCCCAGGATTGAGAAAGGTATACACAATTTTATAATCCTTATCTTTTTTATGACATTTGTAATTACTCTGTTACATCATTTTCAACATTTTCCTCGTTTCTCTATATGTATGTATTTCATTTTCCATCAAATATATTTCTAACTATTTGATACTTATTTAAATATTTTCATTCATTTCCGTCATGGCAAAACGATCCTTCATTTCCACTTGATTTTCAGATGCTCATACCATACAGATTGTAGATTGCAACATCCCAAATATAATGCTATGCTTAACTTCCCAGTCATAGGGTTAAGTTCTAAGCAACTTAAAGCTGATCCCTTCGATAATAATTTACGTCATTGTTCAAGTTCATTGGAGTTAAATTCGAAGCCTCAGACCGTGATTAGAAGGAAATCTCACGATGTACTTTGATTTGTAGAGCAAACCACGCCAGCTTAGTCATGCTACGTTGTGTAAGCACTAGGGACGACCGTATCACATCCACGCAAAGGAAGCTGTGTCGACTTATTTGGCAAATACATATGCTAATCGAACTAAATTCCAAAGTGTAGTAACGAATTGATAAATTGGCAAAATTTCTAAGGTTTTTCTAAATTATAAGGCCTGCATCAATTTTTATTATTAAAATACTTCATTTCTACAAATGTTGTTAACCTACTCTGTCAGTTAAAATAATTTACATATTTTCTTCAAATTTCTAAATTAACAGCCCTTCATTATAATGTTTTTCCATATAGATTTATGTATTAGGAGTGTGCCAAAAGTTGGTGTTTTTAGAGAGGAACAAAAACTGTTTGGGTAACCAAATAGGGAAGTAATATATTCGCGAATATTGTGCAAATTTAGTGTAATTAAAAGGCGCCAAATATTTTCTAATTAAGTTGATTGCCATAAATCTGTCACACTTAATATCCTTTGATGTTAAGAGCGCGTACGTTACCCCATTAGAATATTGGCATAGAAATCGAATTTTTTTTTAGAATTACGTTACATTATAATTAATTTGAGAGATGAAGAGAGGAATATATGCATATCTGTGAGTAGTGAAAGCCGTTGTTGGTATGACATGTGTATCCTGTAAACTTTTATCGCATTTCAAACAGCAGCGCATGGATGAATTTGTAGAATCTTATCGGGAACCCGCTTCCTTTAGAATTTTTTTAGTTACCAACAATTTAATTGTTATTTAATTTCGCGTGAATACCGCAAGGATATTGGATAATAATGGGGGGTTTTCGCATGTTCATCGTGATCAGTCTTCCTTTTGATACGTTCACGTCAGCTTTGATTTTGGTGAGTTTTGGCCTTCAATTTGTATTTAATAAATTTAATATTCCCAAAAATTGTAACTATGTAATATAATTTGCGTATAAATTAATTTTTTGCTCTGGGCACGCTTGTAAATAGATACATAAAAAATTACAAAGAGTACTTTTCCAGTAATTATTTTGTTTGTTTAATGTATCTATGTATCATTACCAATAATTAACAGTGTTCAGTGTTTTTTCCTTTCTTTGAATTATTTTTGTGAGCTGCATTGAGAAATATGTTATCCATGTTGTATCTATTTTTATATATAGGAACCATTTGAAGAATATAACAAGTTTAAATACCAATCGATAGACAATAACGAAGTTCTATTATAAATAGTTCATCAAAAGCTATGAAATTATGGAACATGGTCTCTTCACGTCTTATTTTATGAATTCGAAACGAAGGGAACCAAAAAACTCCTTAATTGGACATTTTGGCACTTCAAACAGTTAACTGCACCATGACGCATTGTCATGGTGTAGAAAGGTCTTAACTCTTAAACGGCAAACTTTCAATGTATGACCGCTTGGCAACAATTGAAATTTTTAGTTTTTTTTATAGTGTTGAAATTTTTGTAGCTGTATAAACAGTTTGAAAATACGATTTTGGAAAGGTTTTTGTTCAGTTAAATTAATTTTTGGTGTTAATTTTGGGATTTAACGGCAGTTGGGTTTAACGTTTTATTTTTAACCGAACCCTTATGTAAAAAAAAAAAAAAATTAATTTTTGGTTTTCAAGTCTTTATTCGATGGAAAACATTTTCCATTTCTTTTTAAGACTATCGTTCGTACATAGTGGAAATTTAAAAAAATTAGTGACGTTTCGCTCACTTAGTGTGGGCTTCTTCAAAAAAATTTGTAATTAAGACAATGTTCTCTGAAAATTTCCAATCTGACTCTTAACGTCAAGTTTACATTGTTTTAATTACAGATTGTTTTGAAGAAGCTCACACTAAGTGAGCGAAACGTCACTAATTTTTTTAAATTTCCACTATGTACGAACGATAGTCTTAAAAAGAAATGGAAAATGTTTCCCATCGAATAAAGACTTGAAAACCAAAAATTAATTTAGCTGAACAAAAACCTTTCCATAATCGTAATTTCAAACTGAAATTTTTAGTTTGAGAATCGTTGCAATCGAAACTCTGGCCATTTAAGCTTGATTTAGATGTATAAAATTTTGATAACATAAGTGAATATGAAAAATCGCTTGATATCATGTTAATGTATCGTTTTCGTCTCGCATGCCTTTTGAGAAAATCCTAGTTGGTGGATCAACGTAAAAAAATCCCATGATGAATTATTACTTATAACATGTGAATGTTTTGAAACTTTTGAAACATTTAAGGCTTGATCACTTGAAACATCGAAATGAAGAGAGGTAGAGTGTTACAATGATACAAAACGTCCAGAGAAAAAAAACCAATAATCATGAGAACTTACTCAAGACATTGGTATAAGAGCCAATTAAGTGACACAGACTAGAGAAATAATGAGGAAATAAAGAACAAACAAAAAAGTGTCAGTTATTAAATTTGCTATAAAACAATGGGAAGAGAAATCGGCCGCATCCTGTCTTCAGCAGTGTCTTCTTCTGCGATCGGATAGACAGCATTCTGCCTATTTCCCATTCCCATCAGGTCTCCTCAGTCATAGGGCGTCATTACAACGTTTTCTGGTTCTGTAGATTGTCGCCTTCTCATGAATTAGTCTCTGTTACAATTCCATCTGCTGTTATTCTGCTTATCTGTGCTTTCCATTTGATCTTCTGTTCTCTTGTCCATTCGCTAATTTTGTTTTATCGTACATCGGTACTTTCCACTCCATCTCTTCTGTTATTCTAAAAGTTATCGTTTTTGCAGTTTCCTCTATTCGTTCTATTTTTGAAGGTGATCTGCGACTTCTTCTAATGAGCCATGGTTACATAATTGACGCTAAGATATTTTAACTCCATGACCTGTCAAATACATTTTTCTGACCAATAAAGGATATAAATTTGAGTCTGTTGTATTCAAGCGCTTTCTCTTTTAGCTACCTCATTATAAAAATTTCAGATCCTTTTCCCATTCTTCTTTTCTTATATGGTATAATAATAATAATAATAATAATAATAATAAGTGACGCCAACGGAGAAGCCTAGGAATATAGGGTCTCTTTTTGTTATTGATGCGCGACGCTGCGTTCATGTTAATGCCTTCGCGGAAAGAGGGTCGACGGGACGTGGCTTTTACAAATTGGGATCAAATACACCGAGGCTTCTCAAACAAATACATTATCTAAAATGTGATCAGCGTTGGTTTTATCAACGTCATTTAATTTAATGAACATAATATGTGTATAGTATTTAGTATGTTCACTTTTTAACAGCAACTTCAAATTTATATTGTATAGATATATGTATTAGTAGGACTAATCGTAACTTGATTTCGATCCGTGCGATTAGTTAACCAGGCTTGGCCTGAGTATCGATAACAATCGAAGTACATAATAATAATATTTATTTGTGGTAGTTATACTAAATATAGTATTTACACTCGTCAAAAATAAAGAACATCACATATTAAAAGTTTGTTTACAACGTTTATTATGGACCAGTTTACCAAGGTCAGAAGAGCATTGATAGTACTCATCATAATCATAAAAAGCCTTGGAAAGCAAAAACTCTTTGACGGAACTCCTAAATTAGATAATCGGTAATTGCCTTATCACTACAGGAAGACTATTGAATAGCTGTTGAGATTGATGATGAGGGTCATTTTTTGACCTTGTTAATCTGCAAAAATTATTTCTACTTCTAGTATTATAATGATGTATGTCGGACTGACATATAAAGTTTGATTTTGACTTTCTTGGTAGCTATGCTGGTCTTTTGGATAGCGGTGGTTAGATCTTCATCCTTGCAGAGAACGGTAGCATCATCAGCATACAATATACAATCAACTTCCTTATTTAGAAAGGAAGGTAAGTCATTGATGTACACCAAGAAGAGTAAAGGCCCAAGGATGGATCCCTGAGGCACTCCATGTTTCATTGGACGATTTTCCGATAATAAATTGTTGAAAGAAGCACACTGGAGTCTATTCTCAAGATATGTATACTTTGATTAGTTCTATTATCTCGCTGGTTTGTCTTCTAATTATTCTCCAATCCAAAGAATGGCGTTCCATTTGTTTTTAGTGTTCTGTTTTTGTTTTTCTGACCAGGGTGTGTATTCCGTTACTTTTTGTTGTCGGATTTGCTGCTCTATACTGCAGAATGACTTTTTTACTCTCTGTTACACATATTTGTAAAGAATTCTGTGCATAACTTAACATGTTCCATCTACCGTTTTATTTTATTAGATGTCTGTTGGAATTTCTGGTACTTGATGAAGTTTTAAATTGTTTAAGTGCACTTGTACAGATATCAGATCATACTGTAATGTGTACCATCTCTAAGAAACTCAAACTCCTACAAGCGTAGCAACACCAGGCATCATCGCGTAAGAAGTGAATATTCGTTCACGCGAAAGAAGAAGAAGGTGATCAGGAATTTTTAGTCGGACAATCACCTCTACCCGAAAGAAGGCTGTTGAAACGAGGCAAGTTTGGGCAACCATTACTCTGGGACCTCTATCCAATTCCAGCAAGAACATCTCATTATTGAGAATGCCGGACCAAATTGCCGTGAGGAATCAACCTCAAGGGAGGGTGATAATTTTAAAAATTAAGAGTACATGCAGAAAATTGTTCAATAATTTTCTAAGCAACAACTCACAACAATCATACAATAATCGTTAGCACCTTTCTCTCAGAGACTACCAGAGTTTCAAAGAGAATACCATTCCAGGGAGATACCAACACGCTACACCTAATCTTGGTTGACATGGTACCCTCCATTATTATCGCAGAAGGTGATGGGTGTGGGGAAGATATTCTAGGCAGTGAAATCCTTTTTTCCATACAAATTACTGCTCTAGGACGGTTTTAACCACCTACTTATAATTAGCTAAATATTGTAAGTGAGTGAAAGTAGTCATTATATTCAAGCCACCTTCTTCCTTCTTAACGACCTTACTGTTCACTTGTTGCTGCCCGAATCCCTCAAAGTATTCATAGCCATAGAAGGAGAGAACTATTGCTTTTATTTTTCTTTGTCCTGCGCCAATAGTATAAATACTTCGCAACCATAAGAACCGTCCATTGGCATTAAATTAATTTGGTCGTCATCGACGTTTTCAGAATGTGTTCCCCTTTGGTAACCACAAAAATGAGGTATAGTGAACAATCAAGCCTATAATGGATTCCGTCACAATCACTACACTCATGGAATTGATGTTCCTTTGTAATAGGCTTAACACAAAAAATGTAATGTAAAAATTGGCGGATTTAAACAATCATAACGTGCACGTATAAAAGATCCAAGGCATTTTCGTTTAGGAGTGAGGAAAGCGCGTTAAAGGTAATGACTTAACATGCTAATCTTCGCTATCACAGAGATAACTGATAAGTAAGATAATAGACATTATTAACGGTTTCCATGGTCATATACAAGGTTCTCGGTTCAAAAAAATGTTGAAGTCATTCTAACTTTGAACCTAAGAAACCTAGAGAAACTCACAAAGGCGTTAGATGTAAAAAGTAACGTGTATGGGAGCAAAGGGCAGAATCTCTAGTGTGTAAAGTAAGTTGATTGGACGTTGTAGATCAGACTTCTAAATTTAACACTCCAAGAATAGAAACGGTGATAAGATGGAGAAGTTTATCAGTACACCCAAGATTATCTTCCCTAATGAAAAATGGCGCCACTATGATAATGATGATAAATGCGGTGATGTAAGAATCCATTGTGAGTGGCGCTCCTCTTTGTACACGAACTTGGAAGAGAAACAAAAAAATATACATATTATGTAATACGTGATCGGGGAATGTAAAAAAAGTTGGAATGTAAGTTAAAACCGTAGGTACTTGATCAACCATTCAGTTACCTTGATATAAATTAATTGAGTCGAGCGGAAAAAAGAATTTGTACGCGCCTTGCTCAAAATTTACGTTGCATTTGTTTTTGAGTAAAACTTAATCTCTGAGCAACGAGATGATTAAGAAAAAGGTATCTCTTCGACTATTGTTTTTTTCAGTATCTAATCAACATGAATGTTTAGTAATATACAATCGTACACGTGTTTGTTGTGATTATTAATTTAGCGTAACGACGCGAAAGCTCAAAGTTCACTTTCTTCGTACAATTTTGCTGAAAATGATTCAGTCGCTTCCACATATCGAGTCGCCGACCAATTTGTTTGTTATCAAATTCAATTACAAAACTTGATGATAATTGCGTCATGTGAGTATATAAATTGAAGTTAACAATTTTCTATTGATGATGACCTCGATTTTTGTTCACATTTTTTTAATTAGTTTCTGATTGGGCATTTATCGTATGCGTGACAAGGCTTTATAGCTAATAAGGGAGGATTGACGTGTTCAATATTTACTTTTCTTGTTCGTATTTTTACTTATAAAACTTTATTTCATTCACTTAATTGAAAGATAAAGCGATTATCACAAATCTCGAAAGGACAAAGTGCGGGTCAAAAATTAACGTGCAAAAACAATGATCTTTTAAGATTCGGAACGGAGGTGTCGCCTAAAACATTCCTTTGGAGAATCATCCATTCTGGTGAGAACCATGTGAGACGAAATGACCTTTAATGCAGCTACTGTATCGAGAGTGTTCGGCGTTTACAGTTCCTAAACCAAATCGACATCTGCATATCCCAGTTAGAAGGGAATAGATCCTCAAGCAGTTGAATGATAAAATTAAAAAATCAGTGAATTCATCTTCAAACTGATTCAATATGTTTCATCACTGTTTAAGGTAAAAATATGTGGATTTTATCATCCTGTCACAATCAATTTAGTGTTTGAAGAAATGGTTCCGGCCAGCTTCGTCAAACTCATTTCGAGCCAAAATGTGCAACGAAATCGTTTGTTGGCAAAAGAGGCGGAGAACCAAGTTGATAAGGAGATATGATTGCAGTTGCAGAGTTGTTTTAGTTATTCGTCCGGAAACAGTTTTGTTAGAGTGGGAACCAACGATTTTGATATATTTGCAAATTTTCTATGTCTTTTGCTAAATGGACTCCATACCGCCGCATTAAAATAAAGGCGTTATAGTCCATTCAAAATTATAATTGTGAAACATTTTCTTTTTGATTTTGCAAATAAGCTTGGCAAAAAATCTTTGGGCACATGACAAAATATAATTTAGGCACCAAATGCATGAATACTTTTATGAAGGTCTTCTACGAGTCCTTTGTCTCATATTGTAATCCAAAATTTTGATTAATAATGTAAAAGATTGTATGTCCTATCTTGGTTTTTGTTTGTTCTATAACTTCAAAAATTTAAATTCGACGGGGTTCCAAATGATTACCTTTTCACTTTAAATTCCATTTGGGACAAATAGCTTTTAACAAATGAACAATCAAATTATTCTTATTTTGAAGTTGACTCATTACTAAAGTATGATAATTCCCCTTGATGATTGTAACTGAGATTATCATGGAAGTTGGGCATGGTGATTGTTGTTCGAGAAATATCGGAAAATCGTGCATCAAAGGCGTTGTTTTCTCTTCCTTGAAGTTTGAGGATTGTTATCATTGATATGGATTTGAAAGTGGGAATTATTGATCATTCAACATTGTGGCTAAAACGGTTTGCAAAAGGTTCACGATGGTGGGTAAATTAAAACTGGAAACCTTCTTTATAATGAACGGTTCGTCATTTTTTATTGCCTACTTATGATTATTAATTTGAATACTTCTCTATATTTCATCAGGGTCTCCATAAACATGGACATTTAATTCTGAGGATTCATTAATGTTATTTGGGAAATTATATGCTGAATGCACATAACCTCCATTTTAATTAACATGAATCATAAAGTTTTTTTATTCGTAATAATAAAATTTGTTTATCCTATTGTAACACTTCGGCACATAGTAACCATTGGACACAAATCATATTGCCTTTTTTCCATTGTGTTAGCATTTGAATAGAGTCTCGAATTCCATCTTTTTTTGTATTTTTTTTATAGACACAATAATGTTCATTTAGGAATACTTTTGCCATGTTGTCCCAATGTTCCATAAATTGTGATCCGGTATGATTTAGGTTCTATCTTTTTTTCTCTTGATCAAATTTCTGAGCAAACGATTAGCAGAAGTGTCAATGAAGGTGGATTTGGCAGTATAAGACCAAATATTGCAACACTGCTCATTAATAGAGTATCCATGAGCCTTTGAGTATCGATACATTACATGGACGTTACATAACGGCATCGACTGGAAGGACAACGTAACGGCGCCGGCGATGTCCACCAGAGGGTGGAACAATTATAAGTTAGATAAAGGCTACTGTAATGAATTGAAGGAGTTACCACCAACCAACGCAGACAAAAAACCAGGACGTTTTGTATCTTATTAAACACTACATCTATTGAAGAGTGTAAGTACTTCTATGCTACAAAATACGAATAAACCTTATTATTAACGTGATTTCATTGTAATGCCGATGCCCCTACCATAACCCAATTTTAAATATCTGGAAGAATAATTTTATTTTACCGTTTCTCATTTATTCAATGAAAGGTGGCGGATTCTAAATTCTGGATTGTGATAGGAGGGTGGTCTCACATTCGAGCCCTTTGTACTATTTCCCTGACTTCGACCCCGCAACGTCACTCAAGCCATTCCACACGTGAGAAAAACTTGAGGATGCTGGAAGTGGGAAAAACTTGAGGCCAGTTGGACTAACGCATCGGTTTTCTCATTGCCTTTTGTTGCAGCACGCCCTCTAACCCATACGAGTTCGAGGGTGTTGTTTTAGTACGTGGTGTCATTCGAAAACCAACCTTGAGGTAATTTTACAGTGACCTCTAGTGTCTGCATGGCAGCCCTACTGTCAGTGAAAATTATGGAAATTTGGTCTTTATGTTATGAATAATAACTTTTCTTACACTAAGCGTTACTCCTACCAATTCTTTGTGGAATACAGTCGGAAAACTGCCTAGTTGTTAGGTGATATGCAGGTTCAGTTTTTTGGAGTAGATCTGTTCCATGAAGCATCAATACAGTCTGAAATTTGCCTAGTGGTTAGGTGATGCAGGTTCAGTTGTTTGGAGTAGATACAATGAAAAATGGGTAACTTTTGTACCAGAGAGAGTTACTTGCCATAACATCTTGCTCATTTTTGCATCTGAATTTATAGCCTTGGCACTTCGACTAGTATGTTTGTCTATTGATGGTTACGTTCTTTTTTTTTTATTTTAAATTGTAATATGCGAGGCGAGATATTATAAAGCTTCTGCGGCACTTGCTGGTATCACGATTATTGTGGATTATAATGGGAATGTCAAGAATCATCTAAATTCTAAAAGATAGTTAAGGGCCATCTCTGGCAAGAATGTACTGTTCATTTTTTTGTATCAAGTGTGACCAGTGGTCGGTCACACTTGATACAAAAAAATACACGAGAACCAAACACGATTTACAATGAACACAAAGATACACTCACACAAAAACTTTCAGTATACAGGCGAGGGTGACCGCAGTGATAGGGGGGAGAAAATTTTTTCACGAATTTTGTCAATGGGAACCCCACAAAATGATCCGTCTTTGCAGATTTTACTATAGCCAAAGTGTGAGCATGATTGGAGCGCGTTAACCCATGCCGCTGGGCGCTCAAAGTTTCAAAAACTCGAATTTTTGGCTGGTTAGCGACGTCAATATTTTCTCACGATTTAAGTCTCAAATCATAGGCAATATTGTTCTAAGTAATTTATGTTCTATAGGTACATATTTGTTGCTACTTATAGTCGAAACGAGCTATAATACCCTTTGTTATTAAAAACGTGACTAGGAACTGACGAACTTATTATATGAGAATTATTTAATATTTTCCCAAGTATGAAATTAGATGGAATAAAATGACACAATGTTTTTTTTTACATATTTCAATGTATTTTAATTGTAATTTTGCCATCTTTAAGAAAGATATGATAATGAATAATCTATCTAGGGGTTTGTTCAAAGTGTGTTTTGAAACATCAGGATACAGCTTTCGGCATTTGTATACTATGTACCTGTAAAACAAATTGTTTCTGCTCCTCATCTTTGGTGAGAAGGTTGTTAATGTCACTCCTCGTTCTGCCACATCATTAACGACCTTTACTGACTTTACAGTCCCCAATCTTTCCTTACAATGTTTATTTTCAGGCCAGCTACTTGGGGGGTTCTCTGAGAAAATCTGCGTTAATCTGTAAACGCTCAAAAAATTCATGATCCCCTTGGTAATTAAACCAGATAACCCTGCATTAACGAGTTCTTTCAACTGGTGTCTTGGAAATTTGGGGTTTACAATTCTTGAATTTTCTGTCTCGGTCTCGCTCTGAGTTAGGACTTTGTTCGCCATTTCCGATTTTTCTTCGTCTGAAATTGAGGGATCATAGAACAGGAGGGCTACCAATTCTTCAGTGAAATACCACAAATGGTTTGAGAATTTCACCAGAGCTCTCTCAGAGATATCTTTGTCAATCTCTTCATAGTCCAACAAACATCGTAAGAGGTCAAAGTCTTGCTTGGGAGCCAAGTGTGCTTTGTTGGCATTGAAGCAAGCTTTACAAAAAAAGTGGCCAAAACTTGACGGTTAGAGGGCAATTTACAACCGGTTATCTGGTGACATAAAATTTTCATTGTAGGCTACAATGAAAATTTTATCTTTGGTTCTTTGGTTCTTCTGGCAGAGGTGGAAGCCGTTTTTTAATATTTTATTTTAATCTGAAAAAAAATTAATAATATACGTTACAACGAATATTGGTTTCGGATATTAGATGTAAAAAGAACAAAACAAAAGAAATGATAAAAAGGCCTCCTTGGATCTATTATTATTATCGGTTCTAGGGGTGGTCCCAATAGGTCCCCGCACTGCGACCTTTTGGTCTATTGTGCTCCCCGGTGTTATCTACCCTTCAAGAATACCTGTATCTTTCACAAAGTCCAGGATTTTAGTAGGGCGAATCTTCGTTACTTCCTCTTGTGTAATTTTTTCATTTCCAAGTAGGAGTTCCCTTGCCTTTATGAATGCCTCACATTGGCAGATGACGTGATAGGGCGTTTCATCTGCCTCACCACAACCCCTGCATGTCGGGCTTTCAGTCAGTCCCATGTTGTGCAGGTGTTTGTTCATGCGACAGTGGCCCGTGACCATTTCTGTCGCAAGTTTTATCTTCGTCCTGCTTAACTTTAAGATGGACGTAGCTAGGTCCCCGCTTGGAGTTTCCAGGAAGATCTTGGAATGACTCTGTCCTGGAATTTTCGACCAATGTCTGCAATGCTCTTTCGTGAGTATTGCTTGAATCTCCTTTTTGACTGTGTTATAAGTAATCCCACAAGCCGGTTCGGGTCCTATGAATGGTTTTGCGCTTGCCATTCTCGCATGCTCGTCTGCAACCTGGTTACCTGCGATTCCCGCATGCCCAGGTGCCCACACTAGTGTGACTGAGTTGCACTTACCTAGTGCGTTTAGCATTTGTGTGCATTCAAGGACTAGCCCTGAATTTACCACATATGAGTCTATTGCTGCAATCGCTTTGCTGTCTGTCACTATAAAGATTTTCCTTTTGATAAGGTTCTTTTTTAATAGTTGAGCAGCCGCCGTCAGGATTGCATATACCTCGGCTTGGAATACGGTCGCTTGTTGTCCTAGGCTTACAGAAATTCTGCAGCCCCGTCCATTGCTCCCGTATACTCCAGAGCCAGTGCCCTTTGTGGTTTTTGAGCCGTCTATGTAATACACGATTCCATTCAGCTTCGCTTTACTGGAATTGCTCTCCCAGTCTTGCCGAGTGGGGATTGTTGTCTTAAACAGTTTGATAGGACAAACTGTTTTGGGTATCCTGTCAGTATTCATACTAAGGGTTTTGTCTTTGGAGATTTCGTCAAAGATGAGCGAGTGCCCCGCTCTTGACGATCCCTCCTCACCGTTAACTCTCAGCCGGTATGCCCCTCTGAGCGCCTCTGCCCTAATTGCTAGGTTTAGTGGCGGTAAGTTCAAGAGGGTCTCCATAGCTGCCGTAGGGGTGGTTATCATTGCCTCCGTGATTCCAAGGCAAGCCCTACGCTGCACCTTGCTAAGTTTCTGTATGTTCGTCTGGGTGGAGGTTTTATGCCACCACACCAGTGAACCATACGTAATGATCGGTCTGATCATTCTGGTGTATATCCAGTGGTTCATCATTGGAGATAAGCCCCACTTGCTTCCGAACGCTCGCCTGCAAGCCCACAAGGACTTTGTGGCTTTGTTCGCTGTCTTCTCTATCCTTGGATCTAAATTTACATTAAAATTATGATATACAACGTGTCCAAGATAAGGATGAACAGCATGGGGATCTTGAAAACGGTAAGAGATACGAAGGCGCTTAAATTAGAGAAAAGTTGTATAATTTAGGGCATGTTCACATGTAGTTTGCAAAAGTTCATTATTGTTTATCGTTTCCGAGATTTAAAACAAAATGCGATTTTTGGGTTTTTCTTTTTTCGTAATTCCTACCTTTATTTTAAAAGATTTTTAAAAACCAAAGAGACTTCTTCATTGTCACTTTCTGAATTCTATTAGATGGCGTTTTCAAATTTTTTATTCGACGTTTCGTCTCCGAGGAACCATCATCAACTATTTTTTTATATCGGCGCAACCAACAAAACACCCTGTATTCGATAGTATTTTTTATTACGAATTTAACGATGTATTACACATTATGGTTTTGGAGCGAATTTTTTTAAAGAAATATTCGGATTAATTTTAGTATTTGATAAAATTTTTTTATGTACAAATTTAACAACTCCAATCTTTTAAACCTATTTAATTAAAGTTAAATAATTGCAATAACTGTTTAAATGGGTTGCCCTTATTTTCTGGACACAGGTTTACTGTGTTTATTGAATTTTTTCTTAAAAATAAGCTTCAAAACCGTAATGTGCAATACATCGTTAAATTCGTTATAAAAAATACTATCGAATACAGGGTGTTTCGTTGGTTGCGCCGATATAAAAAAATAAAGTTGATGATGGTTCCTCGGAGACGAAACGTCGAATAAAAAATTTGAAAACGCCATCCGATAGAATTCAAAAAGTGACAATGAAGAAGTATCTTTGGTTTTTAAAAATCTTTTAAAATAAAGGTAGGAATTACGAAAAATGAAAAACCCAAAAATCGCATTTTGTTTTAAATCTCGGAAACGATAAACAATAATGAACTTTTGCAAACTACATGTGAACATGCCCTAAATTATACAACTTTTCTCTAATTTAAGCGCCTTCGTATCTCTTACCGTTTTCAAGATCCCCATGCTGTTCATCCTTATCTTGGACACGTTGTAGTGATGATGAGGCTGTTCGACTAGAAGTAGCAATAAATTATGTATAGAATATAAATTAGTTACAATAATCATGAGAAAATAATGAGGGGTTTCGGAGCTACGTCCCCAAAATGGAATTCCTTTCTTGTTGCGAGCTGTACTAACGTAATTTTCTTCTGCGAGATTTCTATTCGGCTTCCAAATGGAAGACGCAATTCAGTGTCTTAGCATCAAAAACATTAACAGAGGGTGAAAAACTAGTAATTACTCATAAAGTAAGTTTACCACTACACAAAATACGGGAAGCAGTAGATACAACTTGATAGGTGTAATTATTTGGTACATGGTCAGTTATTGCGAGTATAGTCAAAAAATTACATTTTTGTAGTTCTTCGACAGAGCTAAAAGCATTGAGCAAATAATGAATTTTGTGCATCGTAATGGCCTATATTCAACATTTGCTTCCAAATCCTTCCAACTTTTCGTAACATGCACGGAAATTGTTATTGCAATTACACACGGACCCTTGGTAGTATGATTGTCAAAGCGAATTGCTAATAATAAGAACAAAAATCTCTTGAGACTCATCGTCATTGCTTTTTCTTCCATCTGTTATATCCCCACGCACTGATTCGAACTCGTCATATAATACGAGACATTCTAAAAATTTTGTTTCGTGAACAATATTGAAAAAAAGTTGTAGTATCACATCCGCCACTTAGGTCCAAAGTTAATACGTTCTAGTATTATCTGAATAGCATTTATCAGTAAAAGCAAACACGAGGCATCATAATATGCTGTGTAGGGTTTAGGTTTATCCTTAGCTAGACGATCTTTTAATTTAGAAAGGTGGATTACTAAATTATGTAGCCATGTTTGTGATTAAATTTGTTTCTAATGTTTTCTTATGTTGCTCAAATCGCCATCTTCTTCATTGATTAAGTTCCTCATCATCACTTGCGCCAATTAGCTTAACAATGTACTTTCTATTTATGCAAGGATGGCTACACTAGGATAAAAACAAAAAAAGCTGCTTTGGAGCCACTCCCACGAGATTCTTTATATTTTATGAGGTCTTGAGGATCTTTGGCTTATTTTCTTAGGAAACGTTGGTGTCGGTTACATTTTATTTTGAAGGAGTGTAGTCTCAATCTTAATTAAAATGATTCATAAACTTTTCCTATTCGCAATATTAAGATTTGATGTCACAAAACAATTATTCTAAAATTACTTTTTAACTGTAACTCTTTTGTTCCAAATTCTTAGCCTTTTTATCCTTGAATTAAACCCTTTGTCTTGGCCTCCTCTGCACTTTTTTTTAATACATAAACATAAACAAACAACTGCGTTAATTATTATCGAACAAAAGACGATTAATACTATAACTGTTACATAACTATTACATTATGTACAGGATTATTACTTTTGCATTGTGATTGGAGGGTCAAATTTCAAAACAGTCGTACGGAGTCCAAGTATGTATTTAAAAAAATGTAGTTCTTTCGACAATTTTAATTAGTTTTCGGGTCAAGATCTTATCAAAACCTGATAAATTAAATAGCAAAATAACGGTCGACAACGTTATCGTATTTCTGTTGTTTGTTTTTTAGTGGGTTAAGGTAAATTATATAAATTTGGTCAATAAAGTGTGTTAGTTAAAGCGTCGTTCCATAATTTGTATTTAGATTTATACAGTTTTTTACGATATTACGTAAAATGCATCAAATTTCCTAGAGTCGCGTTTTATCAAAATCAATTATGACGGTTGAGTGTATTTTCCAGTTAGTATTTCTCAGCTGTTTCAGCGCCACTCGAGTAGATTAGCGACGCCCCCCTTTTTTTCCCATGGTGAGTGCGCTATGCCGACGTCACTTCTCGGTATATAAGCGAGCGAGGACAGGAAACGCTTCAGACTACAGCTAGAATTTATTATTTCAACTTGTTTATAATTTTATTAAAACTTTTGTTATTATTCGCGATCTATTGCAGTTTCGTAACATTTGTGTTGAAATATCGTGCATTTTGAAGGATTTACTAGTATTTGTGTTAAATCACAGTGAACTGTGTTCTTGTTCGCACACTTTTTTTTGGATTAAAGTTTTAAACGAACGGCTTCAAGCTGGCTATCTTTAGTTTTTCATCGAGAAACGCCAAAAATAAAATGGTCGGGAGTAACGGTACTATGATAGCAATTCGTCTTGTCCGCAGCAAACTACGGAAAAGAGAGGAGCACAGTAACAGCGTCCATCCAACGGATGTTGTTCTGCAAACGGGACCAACTCAAACACCACCAGCACCACCACAACCACTTGCAACCACGGCGGATCCTTTACCATATCGTGGTCAACTTCTGTGGCAATTCCCTCCTCCACAACCGCAACATCTGTACAGCAATAACAACCAGGTAAATACCGTTCCTTGAGCTCAATTTTAAAATCCGCACGGTAACAAGTTAAGAGAAAGCGTGCTGGAGGGTGTTAACGTACACAAGAAGACCTTGTTTTAAAAGGACGTCTTTGTGCCACAACTACAAATATAACCGCCATATGTTAACACTCTTCATCACAATATTTCCCACGGCGCGTTTCCCTTCTTGAAGGGTCGCGCCGAGTTCGTCGATCGATCTTTTATTATTAGGGGGAGCTAAAAACCGTTGACTAAACTCGCTTTATCTTTACAGGAAACGCTAGTACAAACATTACCGATGGAGAGGCCAGGAATAGTTCAAGGCTTTCGTAAAAATCTAGGCGGACGCTGGAGACGTCTTGTTAAGAAGAAACCAACAAATGAAGTCTATACGATACCACCCGAATTGAGGCCCCAACTAAAAACAATCTACGTATACTAGTTGAAGTGGACCTCAAGAGTACAACAACATCGAAAGGCTCACCCTTCATTCTTAATAAGACTGATTCACTCCCCTTTCAAAGGGCTATTAACTATTAGTGTAAATAATTTAGTATTTTATAGTTTTTACTTATCAAGCTATTGGACCCCCTTCTGATGAGACAATGTGATTGCGTAATTGTGTAAAAAAAAACGCTTAATTTCATTTAAGATAGTTAATTATTAAAGAAATAAAAATGGCTCATATTGAGCTTAGTTGTGATGTTGCAAATTATTTTTCCACAATGTTTCAGTCTCTGTTTTATTACATTTTGACCAAATGCTCTTTGTGTATTGTTAAATATGATTCTTTGTAAGGATCTTCTCAAATTTGCGCTAGTCAACACACTGATTCTGTTTTCGTCAAATAAAGAAATGAGATTTGTAATTTTATTTTCAGTATTAACTTTTATTTATTGCAATATTTATCTCTTCACAATAAACATAATAAAATGCAATAAGTTACCGTTGTATTGTTATAATAATCATTAGAAAATGCCTTCTCAGTTTACAAATAAAAGTTATTCATAAATATTTTTCCTTTACTTGCTGCTTGCTCTTTGGTCTTACCATAATTATTATATTCATTGCCATGAGTTTATAATT
Organism: Pyrocoelia pectoralis; assembly: GCA_036250285.1. Taxonomy (NCBI): domain Eukaryota; kingdom Metazoa; phylum Arthropoda; class Insecta; order Coleoptera; family Lampyridae; genus Pyrocoelia; species Pyrocoelia pectoralis. The sequence continues at coordinate 7,624,863 of CM070074.1, read as the reverse complement.
AGCCTGTATAATCTAGTGCTAAAAACGGAAATAAATTTTGTCGTTATTAATAGGACTTTGATAAAATTGTAACCTTACCATGAAATCGTTTACATTTTCCGTTTGAGGTTGAATAAATTCTCAACTCCAACGGTTTAAACGCTGCGAACCCTTTGTTCCATTGAAAATTTCTATAGATGCTTGCAAAACTATAGCTGCTACCGTCTACTAGATGGCGACATTGAATAAAAGGAAGAATCCCTGTAATAAAAGTAAGTTCACTGTAAATAGTCATGCAGTAATGTACGATAATTTGCCTATTTCAAGGAATTTTTGAAATATGTATAGGAAAACCCTATTTACCCATTTTTGAGATACATGGAATAGTTTTTGTGTACATTTGAATGTTCCTCTTTACATTTAAAGTGGTTATAAGCAAAACTAATCGTTACAAGGTCTCAAGCGAACTTTGTTAATATTAAGTTGTAACACCCTAAAAGGGCAGATGGGGAAATTGAGGGGAGTTAGGTCGGTGCTAAGAGCTGGCCACGCAACAGGACCTCCTCTCTCGATCCACTTAACCGTGTATTCTCTATTTAGTAGTGCTATGAGTGCTATAACTGCTGGGGTTGTGTGAGCCGGTGTCCCATTATGTAGAAACCAAAGTCTTCGTCTGATGTTTAGCGGTAAGTCATCAAGAAGGTCTGGCAGAAATTTAAATTTAAGGAAGTAAAATAATTTTTACCATTTAATCGGTTTGAGAGAATGTAGGGTCCAATAACGTATTCCCTTACTATTCCGCCCACACATTTACTGAAAAACGTCGTTGATGTGCACGAATAAATTTTGCGTGAGGATTTTCATCACACCACACACGAATATTGCTAGAATTAAATACACTGTCCCTTTTCACCGAAAATCACTAACAATCACCACTAACAATACCTCAGGTACAATAGTAGTTTTCAAAAAACATTTCCAGCACTATTTATTATTATAATAAATGGACCTCTTAGTCTAACCTTTATGAGTCTTATACTTCCACACGCCAGAGCTGTACTAAAGGGTCCTAAATTTGATGGGGGCACTTTACAATTTTTTAAAGATCCAAATAGAGGGCCCCTTCGCAGAGCCCTTTCCTCCATTATCGTACAAATGAGACACTTATAGGTGGACTTGGTACACTTTTTCAACTTTAAACTATCTTTTGTTAAGTAAGCTAACATATTCTGCACTTTTTTCGAATAAAAAATTTCTTCACTTTTTTGCCAAAAAAAGCAAGGTTAACCACTTGGAATTTTTTCTGGCTAAAATTCGAAATCTCGAAATTCGACCAAGTAAAGAGTCCATCTTTTAGATCATTAGACGCCAATTAAATAATTCCAACCCGTTCCATTCTAAGTCGAACCGTTTCGGAGATATCGCTCTTTAAAGATCCAAATAGAGGATCCCTTCGCAGACCCCCCTTTCCTCCATTATCGTACAAATGAGACACTTATAGGTGGACTTGGTACACTTTTTCTACTTTAAACTGTCTTTTATGAAGTAAACTAACATATTCTGCACTTTTTTCGAATAAAAAATTTCTTCACTTTTTTGCCAAAAAAAGCAAGGTTAACCACTTGGAATTTTTTCTGGCTAAAATTCGAAATCTCGAAATTCGACCAAGTAAAGAGTCCATCTTTTAGATCATTAGACGCCAATTAAATAATTCCAACCCGTTCCATTCTAAGTCGAACCGTTTCGGAGATATCGCTCTTTAAAGATGCAAATAGAGAGCCCCTTCGCAGAGCCCTTTCCTCCATTATCGTACAAATGAGGCACTTATAGGTGGACTTGGTACACTTTTTCAACTTTAAACTATCTTTTGTTAAGTAAGCTAACATATTCTGCACTTTTTTCGAATAAAAAATTTCTTCACTTTTTTGCCAAAAAAGCAAGGTTAACCACTTGGAATTTTTTCTGGCTAAAAATCGAACTCTCGAAATTCGACCAAGTAAAGATGGTTTCTTTTAGATCATTGGACGCCAATTAAATAATTCCAACCGGATCCATTCTAAGTCGAACCGTTTCGGAGATATCGCTCTTTAAACTTCCAAATAGAGGGCCCCTTCGCAGAGCCCTTTCCTCCATTATCGTGCAAATGAGGCACTTATAGGTGGACTTGGTACACTTTTTCTACTTTAAACTATCTTTTGTTAGGTAAGCTAACATATTCTGCACTTCTTTCGAATAAAAAATTTCTTCACTTTTTTGCCCAAAAAGCAAGGCTAACCACTTCGAATTTTTTCTGGCCAAAAATCGAAATCTCGAAATTCGACCAAGTAAAGATGGTTTCTTTTAGATTATTGGACGCCAATTAAATAATTCCAACCCGTTCCATTCTAAGTCGAACCGTTTCGGAGATATCGCTCTTTAAAGATCCAAATAGAGGGCTCCTTCGCAGAGCCCTTTCCTCCATTATCGTGCAAATGAGGCAGTTATAGGTGGACTTGGTACACTTTATCTACTTTAAACTATCTTTTGTTAAGTAAGCTAACATATTCTGCACTTCTTCCGAATAAAAAATTTCTTCACTTTTTTGCCAAAAAAGCAAGGCACTTGGAATTTTTTCTGGCTAAAAATCGAACTCTCGAAATTCGACCAAGTAAAGATGGTTTCTTTTAGATCATTGGACGCCAATTAATTAATTCAAATCCGTTCCATTCTAAGTCGAACCGTTTCGGAGATATCGCCCTTTAAAGATCCAAATAGAGGGCTCCTTCGCAGAGCCCTTTCCTCCATTATCGTACAAATGAGACACATATAGGTGGACTTGCTACACTTTTTCTACTTTAAAGTATCTTTTGTTAAGTAAGCTAACATATTCTGCACTTCTTTCGAATAAAAAATTTCTTCACTTTTTTGCCAAAAAAGCAAGGTTAACCACTTGCAATTTTTTCTGGCTAAAAATCGAACTCTCGAAATTCGACCAAGTAAAGATGGTTTTTTTTAGATCATTGGACGCCAATTAAATAATTCCAACCCGTTCCATTCTAAGTCGAACCGTTTCGGAGATATCGCTCTTTAAAGATCCAAATAGAGAGCCCTTTCCTCCATTATCGTACAAATGAAACACTTATAGGTGGACTTGGTACACTTTTTCTACTTTAAACTATCTTTTGTTAAGTTAAGTTAAGAAAAATAGGAAAGAAAACAAATTTTCTGGTGTTATTGCTTAATACCACAGAAGATGTAGTATCTATACATCTAATACATGTATATTAACATTACAAACTTACAGCATTTTTGGGAATTGTCCTCAAATTTCGACACCGCGCTGTGATAATTTTGCGTTGATAGTAGGGAACACATCTAAGGCACTCTGCGTCAATAATTATTATTGTGACGGCCGGTTATAAATGTCCATTAGCCTGTAAGGGTTTTACAGCAAGTAACAGTAGAAAATTACATTTAAATAACCACAATAAACGTTCATCCTTATCTTGAAATACGAACTGGTTTTTTTACCAATGAAAATGAATTTCATTGCATATAGGCAACTTTAAATACTTCGTTCTGAAATAAAATTTATGTAGCCGTCTCCAAAAAGCTATTAATTATTATTTATTGACTACGAAGAGGGTTGTTTTAAAAAATTATAAATTGATAACTTACATTTAACAAAATATATAATGACCTTTGATTATATAATTGTATACAAATGATTATATCAAAGAAAATGGATTTTTCAATCAACGCCATGACTTCATAGAGTAGCGCCTCTGGGTATTACCACAGTATAAAGAACTAATTATACCGGGGTATTACAATACAGTGACTTTATTACAAACAGTGACGACAAGCGTGGTATCTATTTTGATTGGCCGTGGTATATTTTGCATCTTAATGGCGGCCTGACTGTGTTTACGTGTGATTTTTATTTGGATTTAGAACGTTGCTAGGATACCACCGTTGAGTTCATATAAACCCGCCCACAATTTTGCCTCTTAATGGTGGATAATCGCCGCTTGTCATCACTGTTTGTAATACAGTCACTGTAATTACAATACAGTGACTTTATTACAAACAGTGACGACAAGCGTGGTATCGATTTTGATTGGCCGTGGTATATTTTGCATCTTAATGGCGGCCTGACTGTGTTTACGTGTGATTTTTATTTGGATTAAGAACGTTGCTAGGATACCACCCTTGAGTTCATATAAACCCGCCCACAATTTTGCCTCTTAATGGCGGATAATCGCCGCTTGTCGTCACTGTTTGTAATAAAGTCACTGTAAATTACAATTGATTTTACCGACATCTACTTATTGAAGGATGAATCTGTTACCATAACGCATGGTAATGAACTTGCAATGTGTTAGTGTAAATCTACTTTACATAGATGTCGCGCAAACAATCTCACTATTTTTTTCACTTCGTATTAATCGAGAAATTATTATATTTATGGGAACAAGAAGCAATATTCTTATTATATAATCTTATCATTGTATATGTATTACATATACTTACGTATTTTAGCTCATGAAATAATGAATGTTTGTTTTGAAGATCGTTCTGACATCTAGCGATTAGAGGAACAATTGACTAGTTTAAAATTAATAGTTATGCTTTTTTGTAGCAGATGGCAAAAGCTTCGGCAACTTTAAGTGGCATTTTGTTCCTTCAATTCCTGTTATCCTAATAGTCGGATCCGTAATTTTCCTCAAAATTCCTGGTTAGTGGTGCAGAGCATAGTCAACAAAACAACTACGAGTAAAATGAAAACAATATTTCAATTAAAATTAATGAAATGCGCATCAACTATTTAGAGATTCTATACAACTTTAAGTGCTATCAGAAGCGGATGACCACAAGTTTTTTTAATAAAACAGATTTTTGTAAATGACGAAAATGTAATATTTCTGTGATAGACCAAAGTTCGCATTTTCACATAATTTGCTCTATTACCACTACCACTACGTATAAACGTATAGTGTGCTTTTAAAATGATAAAGTCATTACACGTTATTTATTAAAGGCCACTTTATATCAGACGAGCGAATGCTCATTCTATCCCCAATCTATTAAATTCTCTTAGTGTAAACAGACTTAGAGCATTCTTTGGTTGTTCTGTCTGCGTTCACAAAGATTCTATGGAATAGTCTAAAGGCGCGTATTCACCAAAAAAGCGAGCAAGAGCGAACAAGAGCATCTAGTGGGTACCGACTAGCGAGCGAACAAACGAATGAGCAATGAGCATTCGTTCGGCTGATCTTAACATTTATTGTGCTAGAATTCTAGTTTTTCTCTTTCTTGCTCCTTGATATTTTGCTATAAACGCTGAAAACAAGCTTTCGTTTACACTAAAAGCTCAAGAATGAATGCTCTTGTTCTAGCTCTAGATCTTTGTTCGTTTGGTTTAAACGCACACTAGACATAAGGCTCTTGATACACTTAAGTTTATTAGCCAAAGAAAGGTCCTAAGCTGTCGTGAACACTTCCATTGGGTCGATTGCGATCCATTCAAGATTTCAAGGAATGCGTATCGAAAGGATATTAGGGAAACGGTTAATTCGACATCGACTGAAATAACCGTACGTAGTGTTGATTTCCAAAAGGTTATTATGCTTCTTAGGATACCCGGAAGTAGGGCTGCGTGTTTCACTCCAAGAATAAGCTTTTCATCAGATTTTTGCGATAATGGATGATCAAAACAGAAAAGTATAAAAGGTGATTAATATTAAATGTATGGCATGAGGCAATGGCTAAACGAAAATCAAAATAGACATAACATTTGTTTATTTACAAAACCCTGAAAGAAGAAATGTGATTTACTGGGTAGACAGCTGTTGTTGATTATTTTTAATATCGAATAAAACACAATGTCTACGTTTAAGAATATTTATTTGGGGACTGTATCGTTCGACTTTACTTTGAATAATGATCTTGACATCCCTTGCCTATAAGCAGGTTGGAGGTGAGAAATAATACACAAGCGTTCATACACCTTCATTAAAACTGAATTTACTCAATTTACACATTTGGTCACTTACTGCTATTAGCATATGTATTTATTAGCCTATGCTATTAGCCTTTTTACGGCTGAACAGAACTGTCCTGATCTTTTGCCTAAAACTTTTCCTTTGGGGACATTTAAAATTAAAAATGTATTCTTGGCAAACTTTTCAAAATTTAAAAGAATTAAGTGTTAAAAACCTTTGAATGCAATATTTATATGGCTCTGTTGATTACACGCGAATGAAGAATTATTATAAAAAGATGAACAAGGTTTATTTTATTTATGAGTTGTGTTTTTGACAAATTAGTTAATAATAATTACCATAGCAATATTAAGACGTCGAAACGCTACTTCCTGTAATGGCAATATTTGAACTATACATTGTCACCACAGGACCCCCTTGCCACCTTTGGATTAGAGTTTTTTCGTACAAATGAGAAGAAAATGGAAAGACGTGGTGGACTCTTAGAGAAAAGAATCACTTTAACAAATTTTTCCTGCTTTAGTTTGTTCGCTTATGATCAAAAACAACTCTACAGCCTTCCAGCAGAATTAACAGATAGATGAGAACTTTTGAAAATTTTTGAATGAACCCCCCATAAGAAAGAAAAATTGCTACTGCTCTTTATGGAGGTATATTCTCTCTTATAATACTCGAGATATACAAGGAAGCAAAAAACTGGATAACTTGCGCCATCTGCATCAAATATAGAATGCTTGTCGTATATTTTTACATTATAAAGTATGTCTTCATCCAGTGTTGGGTAATGGGAGAAATGATGACAAACGGTCCACAATCATCCACTGGGTATCCAGGCCCACCTTCAGTCCAAGAACCTCAAATCATCTGCAACTAAGTCCTATCCTAAGGAAACTATCGTTAATTTCTTCTTACACCCTAACTCCCGACACGCACTCGGTTTCAGATTTAAACTTCGCTATCGCTCCCACCAAGGGTCCCAAAGAAGTCATCTTCCCGGAGAGATCGCCGATCCTATTTGTCTAGAAACAGCCAAGCTGTTGAATTCATCTAGAGTGCCCAAATCCCAAACGTCATACTAGATGAGTCCTAGTATGTTAATAAGGTCCAAGATCTGTTTGAAGAGGATACCTACGTCGTCATTCCTCACAATCCCACGTCAGCTGCTATCAGAAGCGGGATTCCGAATGGACACGAGTACGTCATTTTTGCGATTCTAAGAACTATTGAGTAGTAGTTGCGAATACGGTCACCCGATATCGTATTTGGTATCGAGCGTCTTAAGTATCGTGTCAAGTAATTAGAATCGAGGTGCAGGTCGTCTGCCCTTCGCAAGGATGTCTGAATGAACTCCCCCATAAGAAAGAAAAATTGTTACTGCTCTTTATGGAGGTATATTCTCTCTTATAATACACGGAAGCAAAAAACTGGATAACTTGCGTCATCTGCATCAAATATAGATTTGTGCAGGAGATCGTAACCAAGGATCAAAGGGAGTGCGCTACGACTGTAAAGCTAATGCCGTGAAGAATAAACCCTTATCCTATCCACAAAAACATAATATTTATTTATGGTTTTGCAGAGATCGATTATTTAGTGCACTCCTGAAGTATTATATTATAAGCATTGTATTATAATGTACCTACCTATAGGTTGTAAGTTCAAGTTCAAGCTAATACATGAAACTTCCATGATAGTTCATTTGGTCATTGTGTTTCCTCCAGCAATGCACAAATTAGACTATTCGACTGAATTATAATCCAATATTGGAGAACAACATTTATAAAATTTCGATATACAATACATGTACTGTATTACTTATATTAGTGTGATGTTTGCTGTTTGCATTTTATGTGATGCCACTTTGTTGGTTCAATATTGTTCTCGGTACAATGTTGGTAATTGTTTTTTTACCAATATTGAAACACGATATTGTCCCATTATTGCAGAATGTACGAGTCTAAATACATCCAATTTAAACCATGTTCGGCTAGCATGGGATACAAGATGATGATTCGGGCAAGGCCATACAACCGATCTGCTGGCTTAATTTACCTTGGCCAGAAAGAAAAATTCTTTCTTAATAGTGCAATACCAGACTGAAAGACCCTTGAAAGTTTCTCTCCCATAACGACAGTGTAACATCAGTTCCAGCTAGCATTGTGCTGGGCTTGGGTTTCTTGAGATTGTTTACAGATAGTACTGTAAGTAGACGAACCGGTTCAGAACCACAAAATACCTGTTTTAAGGCTAATCGAGCTAACTAATCAGCTTTCATGTTGTTTTTTGTTCCAGCATGCCCTGTAACCCATACGAGCTTGAACGTGGTACTACTTCCTACTTTTCTAGTGCGTGGTGACATTTGCAAACAAACCTATGAATAACTTTACAGTGACCAAGTGTCTTGTAAATACCAGTGCCAATCTTTTAGATTCATCCGCGAAGATAGATATACCAGGCTTGGATGCTACTATCCCATCAAAAAAGATGCGATGTGTTCTTCCACATCTATTTCCTAATCCCCTATTGGATACCTACTGAAGTATAACATCAATCACTCTATTACACAATCATTTTTAAGAAAAGTGGAATGGGGAGCAGCGAGTATTTAAATCTGTTGAACAAGGCTCTTTTGCACTAAAACATTCATCGGTTTGGTTAAATGCTTTGCTCGGGTTTAAGTTTAGCTTTTCATTAGATTAATTAGTGTGTCTTTTTGTACAGTACGATGCGATTTGTAAAGCTACAGACATAATGAGTAAATTTGACTATCGTGTTTAACATGGTTCTTAACCAAGTGGTTTTGTCGTCTTGTAAGGAGTTGTGGATATATTTCTTTGGATGCATGGTGTTCACTATTAACATAGAAATGCATGATGATTTTAAAAAACTTACAATTTCTCTACATCATGAATTATTACGTAATATACGTCCATAAATGTGGATTATTGCGTCGAGTAAATTAGTAATCCAGTTGCCAAAAAACAAAAGTTAGTACCAAGGTAGCAAAAAGTGTCCCCATTCTTACATTGCTTAGCACTTTCCGGCCCCCCTTTTTTAATCCACTCTACCACCAAGTGTATAAAACAGTATGTTTGATGAATATAATCAGTCGTAAGATGTACACGGTTTACATAATCGCCTTTCTCTTCGTTTTTGTGGAATGTGGTACTATGATCGCGTTCAATCAAGCCGAACCAAATATTTTTGCACATTTACGTACAAATAATTCCTTAAAAAAGGTGCAGCGTAGGAAAGAAAACGGAAACGTCGAAATAGGTAATAAGGGACAGTACACAAGAGAGGAGCGTAAACGACAGAGTGAAGAAGAGGGTGGTAATATCTCAAATTATCGCGACGGTAACGCTCATAGTTCTCGACATAAGTCGCACGAGAAGAGCAACAAAGCGAGCAAATTCTCAGAAAAAATAGGACATAAGCGAGGACATAAAGCTAAGGGATACCATAATACGTTTATTCGCGATGAAAACGTGAGAGAGCATAAGTTTTATGACAACGCCGACAGAAGTGGCCATTACAGCAGGTACGGTGGCTCCGAACATAATTACGCCAACAGAAGTGATGGAAGAAAGGACCGCAATTGAAATCATCATAATACTAATGCAAACCATAAGTAACGGAAGCGGATTCGCATTTAAAAGCTCATTCGTCCATGAACGATTTGTAGAAAGTTGCGGTTTTCTACGCCATATTTTTTTGTAAAATTTTGTAATGTATATATAAATAAATAAAAGTTACGTAACGTATAGAAAGTTTACTTGTGTTGTGAAAAAGGAAGGTCAACGTATATACGAACACCCGTATGAGGATGGGGTGCTTTAATCAATGGCGTATGTGCCGGATCTAATCCCGTGTAGCTACAATATGGAATACTGTAAATCATCTTCATTTTCAATTTTTCGCAGATTTTATCCCTGAAAAATCATATAAATTTCTAGCCTTGTTTAAATTTTTCAATTACGTATAAAAATTGGTCGCATCGCACCGAATTACATTATAACCGCAGTCGGCCCCGAATTTCCTGGAGGCGTCTAAGAGTAACTTACAAACTCCTCTTTTTCGATCTTCACGCCGTACAAAAACCATGTTCATCTTAAAAATTAAAAGATTATTTATGTTGGCGTGGAACACCGAGTACCTCAAATATTTTGGTAGTGCCAAACTGCTGCCACAATAAAGGCGCTCTTTGTACATAAGAGTAGAAATGATAAAGTTGTCTTAGGTTAACGTCCTTCATCGTTTTAGCCATTTGGTCAAGTTGATCGGGATCCCATGGGCATGCCGTATTATTTATACACGCCCCAACTATATCACCCGTATATTTACACTTGGCCACAAATGAATAACCTTCAGTTAGACATCTCAAAGCTTCCTCATCAAATATTGGATTGTATTTATGACCAAGCCCTAAAGAGGCAACCGTTGGCTCATCCGGATAATAGAATCTCCACATCATTTCCATGATACATCCGTATTCTTGGCGTTGAGCTCTTAGAATTAAAAAGGGATTCTCTACCTAAACAATTAGCGAATAAGTAAAGGATAATAAAATATTTTCCTTACGGTTTTCTTTTGACCCCATCCTAAGAGTGTTCTGTTGCATGTTTTCGTCTTTTGTTGTAAAACACTACTAAATAATTTTGACTTGAAAAAAAGAAACCGCATTTTTGTTAATTCATTTTGATACTTATAATTTTGACAGTTTTTGCCATAAATAAATGAACGCGAATAAAATTCACAATTATTAGTAACCAATGACGAAATCGTCAGTAAATATCATACAATATTTGAACTTTCCATTTTTTAATGTAATAGTAATTCAACGTGATTTCAATATGTAATGGAAGCAAAATTTTTGTTTTTAATTACAGTTAAATTGGAGTCATTCGTACTCATTGTTAAGCTTGATACAGATCCGAACCAGGTTCAGAGCAAAACGCTAGAATGTGTTGGGCTGCACTGCCACTCATGCACGGTTCTACTGAGGTAGGTATGTGAAATGAATCCAATTGACGCACCGTACAAACGAGATGAGAATGTGGCTGATATCTTCTTGAGAGATTTATTAAGGTTAGCTTGAAGGGGGTCTCTAACTAAAACTAGCAGCCTTTTCTAGATTAAGATAAGTTAACTTTCGGAACAAATACAATGATTGATAGATTAGTTGATTGTGCAAATGAACTAGGTAGTATTGACGATACACAAAACCAACCTTCCAGAGACATGGATCTGCATGCATCTTGCTGACGCATATCATGTAACTTTGACAAGTTTTGTATGGCCCAAGGTAGACCTTAAGCAATAGAGTTTTCTGACTACGTACCAAATGGTTAAACCATAGGCAAGTGTTGGAAGTACTGCATAGTTAAGGATACATCTAACTAAGAGGTTGACACGTTGACTTTTTAGGTAGATTCCATTTAAAACGTGAGTATTTGTAAAATAAATGAAGTAGAGTTGTACCTTTTTCGACTATATTGCCACAATACTTGGCGAAGGATTGTCCGAGATACTTAAACTCGCAAACTCTGCCAACTGTCCAGTTGTATGAATGCAAAGTTGGATGGTGTTCAGTTTTGTCAACTGAGATGGACAATTTCGTATTGCCCGCCCAGGTCGCCAATCTGTTGAGGAAGAAGGAAGACAGTAAAAATAATATCATCCGCATAAGTGAAATAGTCAATGTTGTCGGGAAGTTCTTGTTGAAGCAGAAAGTCTGCTACAACATTCCATAGTAACGATCCGAGAGCCGAGCCCTGTGAACAACACCTTGTCGGAGTATTCGTAATGGAAAACTACAATGCTCGCGAAGTGTATCGGATCGACCATTCCTACAGATAACTACGAATGACGAGCGAATGAAATCAGTTATAATTGATGACCAAAATACGTTAATGAATGCTCCGGCGATGGAACAGTCCTGAAAGACGTGGTAGTACCACAGAAGACGCAGTACAGTTTTTGAAAAAGTACCAACTTTCTTGAATAGATTTCCAAACTCAGGCAATAAGGTTATCGGTCTATATGAGCTTGCGTCGGAGTTTTAGGGTTGTTATTAATTTGCCAGTCTTCCAACTGACAGAAAAATATCCCAATTTTTTACATGAGGTAAATAACGCGATCAGAATACCAAAAAGGATCTTAAGTGCCGTCCGTAGTATATTTCCGAAAATTTCGTCCAGTCCATAAACTAATGTTCCCTTGTGACTCCTGGAAGATAAATTAAGAGGATGGGAACGAATTTTGGTATGGATGAGTTCGTCAGTGTCAGTATCTTCGTCAGGAAAGAGGACATTCAAAATAGCGTCATATTTCTTATTCTGCAACATTGTATCGGTTACCGTCGCGGCCACCAGCTGGTGGTGGAACTGGATCGATCAATAAGGCACACCTGGCGCATGCGCCGGTCCAGCTCAGTTAACTTGCCAATGGTGTCGTCTATATTTCAGGCTCGTGACACACTGCACCATAAGGATGGATCAAAGGAATATTTTGCAAACAGCCGGATTATCGTGTTCAAAATTTAAGATCGTAGGTTGAGGACTTCTATTAGGATTCTCGACAGCTATGACGAATTGTATCATTCGGTGGTCACTTTCTACTGTTACATGCATCAGCACGTCAGTCTAAGGCTTTGTGCGCCAGATGAAAGGAAATAAGAGCAACGTCGATATTCGTTGGGCTTAGGCGACTCGAATTTGTGGTTGGTCAAGTAGTTTACAACACATAGCTCTCGTCCCTCAATAAGGTTCTCCAGTAAAGAATCCCGTGCGCCGGTAGTCGGGGAGTTCCATGCGAAGATTTAGCATTGAAGTCGCCTACAGTTAGGACCTGATAATCCATCAACTCCTATATGTCGATGATCAACTCGTTCAGGACGTAATCGTGATACATGACTGCAGACTACAACTTTGTTTCGCCTTTGCTTTAAATTTTACTTTTTTCCTTTCGACAGTTTTCAGTAATCAACGGATACCTTTGCTAGTGATGGGAAAATTGGGTAGATCCAGGGACATCCAGGTTTCGTCAGCTTTACTGATGTTATAAACTGCCTTTGATGTTCATGATAACGTCGACTTTGCTTTTTTGATGTGATATCCACTGACAACATAGTTTTTCCACACTTAAAATGTGTGTGAAGAATTGTTTGGATTGCACGGCACTTGACTTGAAGTTATTGCTGTAATGGGGCAACCTTCACCATTTTCGTCATCAAGAGATGTTCCCTGATGGAATTCTTTGAACAAATTAAACACGGTCGTCCGAATTAGGACTTCTTCGGGAAACGAGCAAATTAATACCGAACGAAAATTATTTATTGCACGAAAATGTTCTCGGGTCGTTTAACTTTTCAAAAAATTCGGTAAGCTCATCGCACTAACCAAAAACTTGTAATAGTTATTTACAGTGTTGCCATAATCAGCAACATACGGTGCGATCGTATTGTTCTAAATTTTGTTGTGCCATCAGCAAGAGTCAACGTGCACAAGTGATAAATTGAAAAAGTGTTTGCATAGTATTGTTGTGCCGTGCTCAATATGTCGAAATTTGTGCTAAATAAAGAGCATTCGAGGTAGGGATGGGTATCGAACAACAAAACATCAATTACTGAGAATCGATTACTATTTTTTCTAATTAATCGATACAACAATTAATCGACGCTAAGGAAAAAAGGAACACCAAAATTTTAAATTGTACCTACAATTTACAATTGGACAAAATTAGGACAATTGTATAATTACTATAATTACAAATTACAATTGTTGAAAAAATTCTAATCAGTAGTTTCGTAACATTAAACGCAATAAAAATAAAAAAAATTATAATTTAGATATTTATCTATTATTTACATTCTAGTCAATATTTTTCTTCTACATCCTTTAAAAATATGTTATTTATTATATGTAAAGTCGAGATTTCGATGTTGTAGACGAGGAACACGGAAAACCACCAAAATGATATGAAGATGTAGAATTCCGCGCATTGTTGGATGAAGACGATTCAAAAACACAAAAACAACTCGCAGAGCAATTGAGCGTTAGTCAACAAGTTGCTTTCAATGGACTAGAAGAGATGAGAAAGATTCAGAAGGTCGGTACCACATGAATTGAAGGAGAGGCGCAAAAACACATTTGGAATTTGGCCCAACGATACAAAAGAAAGTTGTTTTTGAGTATGAATGGGGACATATTTTGGAAATCCCAAGCACAAAAAATCATAGGTAGATCCAAGCGCATCATCTACATCAATCGCAAGACTGGGTCCAGGAAGTTAGCCACCGATATGAAGCACAAATGACGTCACCGTGCAAAGCACTTAGTGCCTCGTTAGTGCTTCATTGTGCTTCACATCAGAACTCGGCCACACCGACGGGTCGGGAGATATCCAGCCCCAAAGACAGAGGTTGGAAGTTAACCACAACTTTTTTATTATTGAAGCACAAATGTCACGACCGGGCGGAATCGTTAGTGCTTCGATAGTATTCATTTGTGCTTCACACCAGAACCCAGCCACACCTACGGTTCGGGAGATATTCAGTCTCAAAGTCAGAGGTTGGAAGTTAGCCACAACTTTTTTATTATTGAAGCACAAAGGTCGCGACCGGGCGGAATCGTTAGTGCTTCGATAGTATTCATTTGTGCTTCACACCAGAACCCAGCCACACCTACGGTTCGGGAGATATTCAGTCTCAAAGTCAGAGGTTGGAAGTTAGCCACAACTTTTTCATTATTGAAGCACAAATTTTGTGACCGGGCAGAATGCTTAATGCTTCGACAGTATTGATTTGTGCTTCACACCAAAACCCAGCCACACTTACGGTTCGGGAGATATATAGCCCCAAAGTCAGAGTCAGAGGCCACAGCATTTCTTGTTATTGAAGCACAGATGCCGCGACCGTGCAGCATCTCACGGTATTCGTAATTGTATATACTTTACACCAGAACGTAGTCACTGTCACGTCGAGGGTTCAAAACATGTAGGACCTTAAATTCTATGGCCAGAAGCTGGCCACAGCTTGTCTTGTTACTGATATTTAATATGGCGAAGAACATGGAAGATATTGAGTGGGACTCTTCATGAAAACAGAGACACGAACAACGAAAAATATATTTTCCTTCTGGTTATAAGAAATAAACGTTACTAAAATGTAAATATAAAAAATATAGATGTTTTTATGTTTAAGGTAAGTCGTCTCGTCAGTCATATTTAGAGTTGAGCAGTCAGCATTATATAGAATAAGACAATTGTAAATTATGGCAATATTATTTGTTACGCTGTGCAGTGGTGAAATACAACGTTCAATAAAAATACAGTCCACTACCATTTATTTATTTCTACACCGGCCCAAACACCTACAGAGTACTCTAGGACAAGTAAACCAAAACTTTACTACACTAAATTCTCGTTTATCCGGGTTTGATGGGACCGAGCCCTTTCTGGATAAACGATATTCCGGATAGGTCAACCTAATTGCATAAATATTACGAGATCCTTAGTAGTCCAGTCAAAATAGACAAAAAAAAGTTATAACTTAGCCAAAATTCGCATAGAGCTGAATATGGTATACACGTTAAATATACCATTACAAATGAAATGTCAAAAATCCCCTTTGATCCTACATCTGCAAAAAATTTTATCGAAGGTGAAAGGTCAAAAATTCAGGTTTTTTCCATTTTTCTCTTAAACAGTAAGTGTTATCATAAAAATAGGTCAGACAAAAGTTGTAGATCATGCAATTGTCTACAAAAATTGTTTTTTTTGTACGAATCAGCATTCGTGAGATATCGCGATTTCAAAAGTTGAAAAATTCATATTCGACATAATATGCACACATTTCCGCACCACTGATGAGGTAATGTACTTGGCGCATTTTTTTTAACGTGGCTTCCCCAGTAGACATACTCCACGATTTATTGTGATAAAGAAAGTTTGATCAGATCGTATCCTATTGATTGAAAGAATGGTACTATTGCTAATGATCAATGTGGAACGGGAAGATTTCTTCTAAATTTTATTATGATAGATAATTTTATAATTCTACTTCAACAGTTATTTCTTCATCTTCACTTTCTTCTTCTTCTCCTTGCAGGATTTCTGTTCGTTGTTCTAAGAAAAGTGATGCATCAGTTGTCTCTTCACTGATATCATAAATATTGTCATCTGTTGTATTTGATTCAATATTGGAGCAAGTCTGACCCTGACAATTGATACATACTGGCGAACAAAATAATCCCACTTTTTGACAGCCACAATTCTTACTACAATTCGTCTTGCAGTTACAAAAAACAGTATTAAGCAACTTTTCTGGAGCAGACGGGAGTAGGGTTTGAATTGGCTCCAAACAATTACCTATTAATTTCCAACCCCATTCTTCTGGGTCCAGCTCATTGCCTATCTTCTCTTGTAACAATGCACTGCTATTTGCCGATGATACCACACTGATAAATAGTGACGAACAGTTAAATGCTTGCTTGGACAAAGGGGAAAATTCATTTAATGAAGCGAGGAAATGGTTCCATAGCAACAGACTAAAGATTAATGAGGCCAAAACGCAACGTGTTATTTTTACATTAAAACATGTTCAACAAGATATTGATGGAGCGAATAGTGCCAAAATCCTAGGCATATATTTCGATAGCAAACTCACCTTTTGTAACCATGGTGAATTCTTGGCTCGCAAATTAAGTTCCCACTTGTTCCTTCTGCGAGGGCTACATGGATCCGTTTCGG
This sequence comes from Pyrocoelia pectoralis, assembly GCA_036250285.1. Taxonomy (NCBI): domain Eukaryota; kingdom Metazoa; phylum Arthropoda; class Insecta; order Coleoptera; family Lampyridae; genus Pyrocoelia; species Pyrocoelia pectoralis. The sequence continues at coordinate 7,608,151 of CM070074.1, read as the reverse complement.
CTAATGTCTTAAAAACTACTTACCATTCACTGTTTGAATCCCATTTGCTGTATGGATTACTGATATGGGGACACTCAACAATAAGGACTAAAATTTTCGCTCTTCAACGGAAAGCCATCCGTGTGATTAGTGGCCTGCACTATCGAGCTGATTGTAGAGACACGTTTATCAGGATGAGTGTGTTGACATTACCATGTCTCTACATGCAATGTCTTCTACATATAAAACGGAACATCAGGAAATACAGTAAGTGGGATGATATTCACGAACATAATACGAGGTCCAAAACCAACCTGTGTTTACCACCATTAAAGAAAAGCAGATCCAGAACAGGTGCCGCATATTATGGATTAAGATTCTTCAATGCAGTAGGTACCAGTGAATGTCCGAAATTTAGAGATTGGGAGCTTCAAGAAGCTGATGAAGTCCACCCTCCTATCACGAGCATATTATACATTAGAAGAGTACGAAAATAATATTATGAAAGACATTGATTCCTCGCGTTGAGAAAAGTGCAAATTTTATATCTACTTATTTATTTTAATTATTTATATGTATTGTCTGATATTTTATTTTATGTATATTGTCGACATTTTAATATGTATTTATATGTAATTCCGATATTATGTATCTACGACACGTTTCCGACAAATGTAATAACTTTATGTTTTGTACATGCTAGCTATCAATAATAATAATAATAATATACTAGCCACACTTGAACTTGAATACACACGATATAGGTGTTCAAAGGCAGAAGCAGATGTTGGAGGCAGACAAGACAACTGTACTGTTTTATTGTTCCATACCGATTTTACAAACCTTAAAATTATTAATATCTATACTTGTCTATAGAATCAATTTATTTAGGAGCATCATACATTGCAAGAAGAAAACGAATTCCATTTGTGACGATGTCGTGTAGGGAAGAGTCAATCTTGGTAAATACTTCTGCGCAATCAATTAAATCATTACGTTTTTCGAACAATTAAAATACTGATTTGCTGGATGGACTGTCACAGATTGCTTGTCTTTCAAGTATTCAAAAAAATTATCATTTCTTTCAACACTTGCATCAATCAAAGTATTCATTCCACGATCAACAACAACAACTTCACTTTCATACAAACATGATACAAACGTTTATTACAAATGAAACAAACTTCTGACATTGTGTTAACATTATTTTATGTCATACTAGCTTATTATTTCACCATAACAACTACTAAAACAAGAGACATTAATGACTAAATAACGCCCCCTTACATGACAACCGGATTTTACATAGCAACGGGCGTTATTTTTGTAAAGCTATAGCTTATAACGCCCGCAAATGTCAAATATTATACCTCATTTTAAATTTTAAATGTCAGTCTATACCTACTGATTTTATTGTTATCAACTGTTTTAACCATCTTAATCAACTTCTTTCAAGTATGACATAAAGTTATGAAGGCACCTAGATAACTAGGGCGTTATGTTCATAACGCCCTAGTTACCTTAATTACTATAACGGCACAAACTGAAATTGAAAATATTGCGAACGGAATATAATATGTATTATTATACGGACGAATTGAATTAGGGACTGACAGTATAGTCTGATACTTTAGAATATTCATTCAATTTGTACAGGCTTTAGTGTGCGAGTAACACAAACCAATAGTTTCTTATTTTTATTTATTAAGCTTGAACGTCCGATGAAGTATACAGGCTGCATGTGTGCATATTATGCCGAATATAAATTTTTTAACTTTTGAAATCGCGATATCTCACGAATGCTGATTCGTACAAAAAAAAGTATCTGAACAATTTTTGTAGATAATTTCATTATCTACAACTTTTGTCTGACCTATTTTTATGATAACACTTACTGTTTAAGAGAAAAATGAAAAAAACCTGAATTTTTGACCTTTGACCTTCGATAAAATTTTTTGCAGATGTAGGATCGAAGGGGATTTTTGACATTTCATTTGTAATGGTATATTTAACGTGTATACCAATTTTCAGCTCTATGCGAATTTTGGCTAAGTTAAATGTCTATTTTGACTGGACTATAGATTCTAAGACGAGATCGTAGTTCGTAGTAGCATTGACTAAAGAGTTTTTCCTCAATCAACGGTAGTAGTCTATTATTTTTGGAGGTTATGCAGTAGGGTATAGCGAGAAGAACAATAATAAACGCACATCATGAAATTAAAACGTAAAAAAGGTTAGTACGTAAAGATAAATTAACTGTAGATAACGTAGATATGCACACGTAATGTTAACATGATACGTCTTCCGGCGCCAGTCTAAACAGTACAGTGACAGTCTCTTCAATCGCTTACCGTAATTTTTTCGTTATTATTTTTTGGGTCTAGGTAAATTGTTCGAATTCAATTGTTCGAAATCAATTGTTCGAAATCAGTTGTTCGAAAATCAATTGTTCGAAAATCAATTGTTCGAAAGTAAATTGTTTGAAATCAATTGTTCGAAAAAAAATGAGAATAATTTAGTTGGGTTTGGGACTATTCGCCGTCGCCGGTTCGATTCGCCGTCGCCAATTCGCCGTCGGGACAGTTGGCCGTCGGTCAAATTCGCCGTAGGGACGATTCGCCGTACAAATCGAAGATTGAAACTAACTTTTAATCTTGAGGGACTGTTATCAATTGAAAAAAAATATACTAAACCTACCTCTAACGTAAGCGCCTGAGTGGCAATATACGTTTAGATTGGCATTTTTTTTAGTTTCAAATGCTGTTTAGTATCATATTCCAGTGTTTGTATCAAATGAAAAAAAATATACTAAACCTACCTCTAACCTAAGCGCCTGAGTAGCAATATACGTTTAGGTTGGCATTTTCTTTAATTTCAAATGCTGTTTAGTATCATATTCCAGTTTTTGTATCAATTGAAAAAAAATATACTAAACCTATCTCTAACCTAAGCGCCTAAGTGGCAATATACGTTTAGGTTGGCATTTTCTTTAGTTTCAAATGCTGTTTAGTATCATATTCCAGTGTTTGTATCAATTGAAAAAAATATACTAAACCTACCTCTAACCTAAGCGCCTGACGTTTAGGTTGGCATTTTCTTTAGTTTCAAAATGCTGTTTAGTATCATATTCCCGTTTTTGAATCAATTGAAAAAAAATATACTAAACCTATCTCTAACCTAAGCGCCTAAGTGGCAATATACGTTTAGGTTGGGATTTTCTTTAGTTTCAAATGCTGTTTAGTATCATATTCCAGTGTTTGTATCAATTGAAAAAAATATACTAAACCTACCTCTAACCTAAGCGCCTGACGTTTAGGTTGGCATTTTCTTTAGTTTCAAAATGCTGTTTAGTATCATATTCCCGTTTTTGAATCAATTGAAAAAAAATATACTAAACCTACCTCTAACCTAAGCGCCTGAGTGGCAATATACGTTTAGGTTGGCATTTTTTTTAGTTTGAAATGCAGTTTAGTATCATATTCACCTTTTTGTATCAATTGAAAAAAAATACTAAACATTAATTACAAAATAAAAGAACCCATTTTATTAGCTATAATAACAGAGTGAAGATACAAATAATAATGTATATTTAATTAATAATTAATTTCATAAATTCCTCTAAATCATTCCCCGACGGCGAATCGTCCCTACGGCGAATTTGAGCGACGGCCAACTGTCCGGACGGCGAATTGGCGACGGCGAATCGGCGAAGGCGAACCGGCGACGCCGAATAGTACCAAATCCAATTAAATTAATAAAACTACTTAAAACCTCCCCTTAGACAATGATATTTAATAATAAATTCAAATTTAATGAAGCGCTTCATTAAATTTGAATTTATTATTAAATATCATTGTCTAAGGGGAGGTTTTAAGTAGTTTTATTAATTCAACCACTACCCCTTTTTGAGCCTCTGACTCCACCATGAACTTAAATCCAATTAAATTATTCCACTTTTTTTTCGAACAATTAATTTCGAACAATTTACTTTCGAACAATTGATTTTCGAACAATTGATTTTCGAACAACTGATTTCGAACAATTGATTTCGAACAATTGAATTCGAACAATTTACCTGCACCGTTATTTTTTCTAGTCATTTTTTTTGCCGATTTTTATAACACGGGATAAAACGGTAAAGTTAGTAAGATCGCGACATTTGTGCTTTAATAACAAGAAATGCTGTGGATAACTTTCCCGAACCGTAGGTGTGGCTGGGGTCTGGTATACAATTACGAATCCCATGAGATGCTGCACGGTCGCGACATCTATGCTTCAATAACAAGAAATGCTGTGGCTAACTTCCAACCTCTGACTTTGGGGCTATATATCTCCCGATCCGTCGGTGTGGCTGGGTTCTGATGTGAAACGTAAATGAATACTAGCGAAGCACTAAGGATTCAGCCCCATCACGACATTTGTGCTTCAATAACAAGAAATGCTGTGACTAACTTCCAACCTCTGACTTTGGGGCTGTGTATCGTGTATCTCCCGAACCGTAGGTGTGGCTGGGTTCTGGTGTGAAGCACAAATGAATAATATCGAAGCACTAAGGATTCTGACCGGTCGCGACATTTGTGCTTCAATAATAAAAAAGTTGTGGCTAACTTCCAGCCTCTGACTTTGCGACTGAATATCTCCCGAACCGTAGGTGTGGCTGGGTTCTGGTGTGAAGCACAAATGAATAATATCGAAGCACTAAGGATTCTGACCGGTCGCGACACTTGTGCTTCAATAACAAAAAAGTTGTGGTTGACTTCCAGCCTCTGACTTTGCGACTGGATATCTCCCGAACCGTAGGTGTGGCCGGGTTCTGATGTGAAGCACAATGAAGCACTAACGAGGCACTAAGGGCTTTGCACGGTGGCGTCATTTGTGCTTCATATCGGTGGCTAACTTCCTGGACCTCGTAAGACTGAATGGTTTTGGCAGGAAGACGGTACACTTTGTGTTTGGTAGGACCAGAAGCGTGTGACCTATTACGAGCTGTTGAAGCCTCGTGAAACGGTTAATACCAAACGCTACGAACAACAATTGATCGATTACTCACCCGACTTGGTTCCTTCTGATTATCACTTGTTTGCATCGAAGGGTCACGCACTTGCCGAGCAACCCTTTGGTTCGTACCTACGAAGATGTAGTGCATGGAATATGCGAGAATTTTCGACTTCAGGACTTTGTTAGGAATAGTTAGTAGCTAAACATACTAAAAGTCCCCACTGCTGGGACGCGAGCTTAAAGTGGGAAGAGGGGGGAGAATAGGCCATTTTTGGATTTTTCGTCTCGGACACGGTGGACTCTAGAACAATATATTTTAAATGAAAATGAAAGCCAATGAAATTTCCTATAAAATGCTCTCTTCCTCCCCCCTTCCGCCCTTAAGCTCACCGCCCAGGGGCCGGGACTTTTAGTATGTTTACCTAGGAACTAGGGATACTTTGAATAAATTACATTTTAATCCGCATTTCATACTTGTAGACCTATGTATCAAAATGTATTTATCTTCAAGGTGTGAAATTCGGCCACTGCTCTTCGCGAGGGAGGATCCAGGATTTTTCCAAGGGGGGCGGATTTGTGGTTCAGTAATGAAACCCAATTAACGTAACTATTAAAAAATAAAAGATTCATTAAACCTGCACTGAAATATTCATTATTTTTCTAGCTCCAGAGGTCGTTTGACGTTTTCATGAGGTGTTCAGCGAGGTCGCTTTAGATATTCGTTCACAACTTTGTTCATAATCTGCTTTCTACTTTCATAATATCCGCCTTTTTCACAACATAAAATGTGGCCGCCTACGTGAACACTGAACAGTTGACTACGACCATTGAATAAAATTTCACTCATAACGTTTCGACCCATTTACTCCCTCAGAGCGCTTTAATTTGAATATGTGATTCACTTTAAAAAGTGTGTCATTTTAATTCATCGATGTCATACGAAAAAAATACCTGCACTATTTTCTTGGTCATTTCTCATCAACGGGCGACACTGATACAAAAAAGTTCTAAAAGCGTGCACATCTAAAGTGGTCGAAACCTGCATAATTTAATTGCAAAATGTCCTTTATGTAGCAGTAGCAGGCCATAAATATATTTAAGGAAGGAAGTGGCCATTACTATAAAGTAAATGTAACAAAAGCGAGACGGAAATTAATTCAACTTACATTAAATTATTGCGATTATTTACAATTCATCATTTGTGACATTTCATTAATTGCGTTATGGTTTAGACTAGCAGAAAACGTGTAAAGTTCGTAAATACAATACGTAAATGAAATGAATTCGGTTAAAATTGGAGACGACGAAATAAAAATGTGCAAGTTTAATTTAATTAAGTTATTGAAGTTCTTCTACCATCTACCGAGATTGAAGTCTCACAATAAAACCCAATTTTCTAATGTAAGGGCATTAGAAGGTAAATGTACAAAATAATAAAATAAAATAAAGGAGAAGTGGTTTAGAATGAAAATAAGGGAGGAAAATACAATAAAATGTAACAATCAGTGCTATAAAAAGCCTTTTCAACAAATACATAACAAATATACGCCCGTAAAATTTATGTCAGAATTTATCACAGTTTGAAGAGTATATCTCCACATAACAGTAATGTTTAATAACTGATATTAAAATTGTTTTTATATAGTGCACGCTTTATAGCACAGTCGTTATGTACTACTTAGTTCTATCGCAAATAATGTGTCAAGGAATGTGAAGTTCGAAAGGAAAATTGGACGTCGTGGTTTATTAACGGCACTAAAGTACACTTCTCACGTTAATTACTACTTGAGAAAGGAAACCCAAAATTTTCTTTCACTAGGTATGTACCTGCAGTGGCGGCTCCTGACCTGAAATGTGGGTGAGACAATTCAAAAACTCAAAATATGTGTTTCTGAAGAAAAAATGTTAAATTTTGTTAGTAGGCACGTAGAAGGCTTCTCCACATTGTGACCGCTGTTCAACAAGTAGCAACGAGGAGACATCGTAGAGACCTCTTACCAGAAAAGAAATAAGGGTGAGAAGAGAAGGAACAAAAAATAAGCACAAACAGTGAAAGTGGAAAGTTTCCAGTTTCACCTGCGACATTTCTTGTTCTTTTTATAAGTTGAAAATTATTAATTAAAAATAAATTCAATCAAATTCTAAACAGAAAACATAAAAATGTAAAACAAAATTGAAATTTTTAATAAAAAAAAAAACGTAAATCTGAGCTCTAGAAAAGAAAAAACCGAACTGTCAATACATATACTATGGATATTAAACATTTTCAGCTAGCAATACGCTGCGTGTTTAACATTTTCACATTTTTCTTTTATCCTTTTTCTCATTTAGAGGCACGTCCTCAAATCTCTCCTTTTTTAACACAGTGTAAACGGTTTGCGTGCGAAATTGGTTGCACACATGTAGGCGTAACTAATAATACTACTTGTCTGGTCTCTTCAGTTCATAATCAAGACTTCCAAAGACGATGACCATATTGACTAATGACGACAACGCGACCCTTAGATTGTGCGTTACATATTATATTCCCCTTTATACTCGTACATTTTAAATTATACTAGTTAGACGAATGCAATTAGGATCTCCTAGTAATTCCAGTTAGCTAATTACTCTTAATTGGTGCGGGTTTGCTTTTCTAATTAGCACAGGTGTGTTCCTTGAGTAATTAAATCATTTCACTGCAGTACCGAATCACCTGAAATTCACGACATTGTACCTGGTTTATAAGTAAAGTTGTTTATTACTTACTAATTACTACAAAAAACAACAAAACTATGAATGGAAATTAGGAACGTGGAATGTGAGAGGGATAAACGGGAAATAAATGGAATTAATCGGAGTAATAGAAAATAATAAATACATATGCATAGCGGTGATGGAAACAAAGAAAAAAGTCAGAGGAGCAACGGTTCTAGGCGATGGAAACTTATTAATATACGTAGGAGTAACAGAAACAGAGCACGCAAGCGGAGGAGTAGCATGAGTAGGAGGCAGTAGATAAAGTGAAAAGATTGGAATATATAAACCAAAGATTATTGATAGTAGAAATACAAAAGGAACGAAGCAATATATTGACAATAGTGATAGTATATGCACCAAACGAAGACGCCAAGGCGGAAGAAAAGAACAAGTTCTGGTTAGATCTATAGGAAGCATTACAGGGTTATGGGGCCAAATTAATACTCATAGGAGACTTTAATGTTGGTGATCAATACGAAAAGTGGCAAGGAGTGATGGGAAAACACGGCGAACAAACGGCGAATAAAAACGGAGTTAGACTACTATTAGAATTCTGCAACGACAAGTTAGTAATTTTAAACATAAAGAAATACATAAAATAACCAGAGAAGTAACGCAAAAGAAGGAAATAATAGACTACATAGTAACCCAAAGAGAAAATATGCCAAATTTATGCAAGAAAAGAACAAACAAAATAACACTTCGTACAAAAGTACGGAAACAAAAATAAAATACGAAGCTACAAATTAAGGAGTACCGAACTGAGAGAAAAATACGCAGAAGAAGCGGATAAAAATATTGGACGGAGCAAAAAAATAAGCTAAATGACACATGAGAAAGGTTCAAACATATAATTAAAAAAGTGGCAACAGAAATATGTGGAGTAACCAAAAAAGGAAGCAAGACGAAATGGTGGAACGAAAAGATCAAGGAAGAAGTGAAACGGAAGAAAAACCTATGGAAATTATTTCCAAGGAGTAAAACGAAGCTAAGCAGGAAACCTGGGAGGAATTGTGACATAAGTTAGAAGGAACAGCAAAGAAAACCAAAAACTCTTCAATAAGGTACCTATTCTTAGGTAATAATGAAAAATACGAACACAAGGAGAACACCAGTAAAGTAGAAACAAGAAAAATAAACCAAACTCAAAAAATAAACAAAGGGATAACAGAAAAAGAATTACAGGAAGCACTCGAAAAATTAAAAATAGGAAAAGCAGCCGGTGTAGATGAAATAGATCCTGAGTTATTACAATACTTAGGACCTACCGGAAAAGGAAAACTTCTAGAAATTCTAAACCGAGTATGGAAAACAAAATCAATAGCGAATGAATGGAAAACGGCTATTATCCACCCTATGTCCCTATATAAAAAAAGGGAGACCCAAAGAACTGCAATAACTACAGAGGAATATCTCTACTATGCACAGCACTGAAGATATATCAAATAATAACAGAAAAGAAAGTAAGAGATATAATAGAACCCCAATCTAACAGACAGACAGACAGAGTGGTTTCAGACCAGCCCACAGTGGGAAAATTCAACAAATTATAGAAAAGGCGCTATATGCTTCATTGTCATGCAAAAGGCCTTCGATATGGTCAACAGGGGTAAAATATGGAACGCATTACATAACATGCTGATTTATTGGATTATTATCGATGAAGGCATCAAACAAAGCTGGAACCGAACGACAAAGTACAGTAGGACTGTATGTATGTACATACATAAAAATTACACCAAGTTAAAGTACAAGCATGTGTATTCGCAGATGACGTGGTACTCGTTGCAAAGACGAGTCAAAACGAGAAAGAACTATCAATGAGTGGGCAGATATATTAAAAGAATACAATCTAACAGTCAACAAAGAGAAAACAAAAGGTGATGGTCATCTCCAGCAAAGAAGAAAATATAAACTTGGAGGAAAAAGAATAAAACAAGTTAATGATTTCAAGCATTTGGGAATAAAAGGCATACAGGAAGAAGAAATAGGAAACAGAATAAAGATAGCAACAAAGACATACAACGCAATGTGGAAAAGCTGTTTAAACAAGAAAGAAATATCAAAGGAAACTAAAATAAGACATATACCCATTCTGATATGGGGCTGAGAACTGGGTAAGTACTAAATAAAACACAAGAAAACAGATTCCAGGCTGCATAGATGAGATATTTAAGGAAAGTAGAAGGAAATAAAAGAATAGACAAAATAAGAATCGAGTACATCAGAGAAAAACTAAATATGGAACCACTGATAAACAAAATAGAGCAAAAGAAATTAAAATGGGCAGGCCACATAATCTGAATGGATCATACAAGACAAGTTAAAAGAGTATTGGAAGCCAGCAAGCAGGTAAAAACAGAAGAGGACGACCCAGAACAACCTGGAACAACAGCGTAACAGAGAACGAAAGGGAAAAACATGAGAAAAGCAAGAATCCTAGAAAGAGACCGTAAAAAATGGCGAACATTGGTAGTGTTTCGGAGTTTTAGTGTTTTATATTTATACATATTGTGTATTGTAAGAGATAAAAGCGCGAAAAGAAGCAGCTGCGTGCGCACCCTCAACTTGCGTGAGGGGTAGTTTTTCGTGGCTTGAGTAGAGTTGCAAAAAATACGTTGTAGAAAAAGGGTCGGAGCACGTTGGCTCCTTCCCGCCATTTTTTTATTGTTAAAATTAGCAAGTAGTTGTCGTTAAATAAATTAATTATTATTAATAGTGGTTATAGTTTTTCGCTCACAACGGAACGCGGACCAGCGCTTTGTAGGGCCTTCCGTTTGAAGGCCTGGTATTTATAAAAATAAAAAAATACAGTCCACTTAGTAGCAAGTTAGCGAAGTTTTCAACATTTTGGTCCTTCTCCGCGAATGTTTGAAGTCCGTTCGGTGAAAAAATCATAATAAATAAAACTTTAATAGTGGTAAGAGTTGTTGTGTTTAACGTGTACCACGTGCAAGTTAAAAAGTTACGTGTAGTGTAAAGCCTTAAAAAAGGAAAAAAACTGAATATATTAGTCTTTCCACCTTCATAATAAAAGACCGAGAGGGAAAATCTTTGGGGAAGCTAATTAAAGTGACTTAAGTGTCTGCGAAGTGTTCCTGTGACGCCATATTGGACCACGCTATACATTGCCGGCCGATCATTTATTGCCGGTAAAGTAGGGTGCTTTGGTGATTACGCAGCGCCATCTCCCTTTGAGAGGCCGTTAGAAGATATCCAGCAAGGCTACAGTTCCTACCGTAACGCCACCTGCTGCCGTGAAGCTGTCGTGATCAACTTGGAGTTCCTACCCGAAAAGTTTGGTTTCGTTTGGAGGTAGCGTCGCTTCGTCAATTTGGATCAGGTCAGTCCTACGATCTCCTTTATTTAAATCATTCCTTCCTAGAGTGAATTACAATAGGCACTTCAAATTCGCTTCAAGGTACCTATTAAATTTATAATTGCTTAACTATTCAAAGCGCATACAGTTTTTTTAACCTGTTGTGGTAAATCATTTAATGCTACTACAAGTTGTTCATTTTTTCTAATGTCTTCAATTTTCATTGGGAGTTTGAAAGCTAAAACCTCTCGAGTGTTTGGTTCGATTGAAAACTAAGTCAAATTGACCAGCGTCAGCGCATTAATCAGCAAATATTTCTGGCGTCAATTATTTACTTAATACATAATCTAACGTTAAGGAAAATACGTCAACGTATCCCTATTTAAATTCGTATTTTGAGGTTTCATTCGTTAGGTTCAAAATGACACGCCCAGACGCAAAACGGTTGCAGTTAAAGCTAACCATTTTAATTGAAAGATTAGCATCGTTTGGAGGGTATGTTAATGAGTTAAAATCAGTTGTATTATCAGATCCTGTTATTCGTAAAGCAAAAATGAAATTAGATATTTTTAAGCCGTCATTGGAAGAATTTACGATGGCATACGAACAATTAAGGGAAGCTAATGAGGGGGAAATTCCGTCTTATGACGATTTTGAGGAATCGTATATTTCCGCGGTTGCAGAAGTGGAAGGTTTGGTTGAAAAATTTACCGTTAATGAGACCACTAATACTCCTTCAATTCAAAACACTTCCCGCACAAATTCGGAAAATATCCGATTGCCAACAATTTCCCTACCCACATTTGATGGCACCTACCAAAATTTTAGGAGCTTTTACGAGACGTTTCAGGCGTTAATTGATTCTAACGATAATTTGTCTGAAACGCAAAAATTCCTTTATTTAAAAAATTCTTTAAGAAGTTCCGCTACTCAAATTATTCAGGAGTTAAAAAGCGAACCAGCTAGCTATAGTTTGGCCAAGAAAATGCTTAAAGACCGGTTTGACAACGTAAAATTGTTAATGTTTTCATATCTCGATAGTTTGTTAGAAGCCCCTAAGCTTGCCAAAGAATCGAATCTTCGCGAATTTCACGATAAGCTATTTAAATGCTTAAAGGCTATTGAAAATGAACAATTATCGGACGCTGATTATAAGGCAGCAACCGTCGCTTACATTATTAAAAATAAAACAGACAGCAAAACGGGCGAGGAATTTGCGAGGCAATTTCCAAAAAAAATTCCTAGCATTGAGCAAAGTTTAGAATTCATTTCGCGTCGTTGCGACATTTTAGACGACGTATCTAATTGCGTAAAAACTAGCCCGGTCGCATCCGCCGGTAAGCCTAATAATAACAATTTAACCCATAACAAAAAAATCAAATCCTTCTCACAGGTTAATAGTTTATGTGTAATTTGTAAGGAAGATCACAACGTAGCCGCATGCCCTAAGTTCATCGACATGCCAGTTAATGTTAGGTTTTCAAAAATTAGAATTTTAAAAATCTGCAAAATTTGTTTACGGCATGACAGAGATTCTAAATGTACCTCTAATTTAACATGTCGATTCTGTCAACAACGACATAATCACTTACTTTGTTTTAATTCGAATCAACCAAGTAGTACGAGCAGAGCGCAAGAAAATTCAGTTGAGGCTTCATCCTCAAGGGTTACAATGACAAACCAAGCTAGCGCACCGACTCCAACAACATCTTGTAATTTCGTACAAAATGCGGAGACTCTGTTGTCCACAGCCAAGCTTCGTGCAGTAAATGGAAATTCTGAAATTATCGTTAGAGTTTTGTTGGATAACGGCGCCCAAAGCAACTTCGTCAGTGAAGGGCTCTGTCGTAGATTAAATCTTAAATGTGAACCAGTTAACGTTGAGATTGCTGGCGTGAATGGAATGACATCACCCTGTTTTAAGATGGCTAAGGTTCAAATCAAATCCCTAACGGGAAACTTCAATTCAATACTTTCGTGTTTGGTCTTGCCCAAGGTAACCGGGCAGTTGCCTAGAATTACGTTTGATAGGACAAAATTAAAAATTCCTCATTACATTCGGTTAGCGGACGACACATTCAATCAGTCCAATGACATAGATATGCTGATAGGATCACAAATGTTTTATGAATTAATATTACCAAACCAAATTTCACTTGGTCGGTCCCTACCTCTGTTACAAAAGACTCTTTTAGGGTGGTTAGTTACGGGAAATTTGCCAAAACGTCTATCGCAAGAGGCACCTCCAGTTATCACATCCGTTCATCACCTTCGTGTTAATGATTGTAATGACTCATTCCGGGAGTTAAATAACTCAATAACAAGGTTTTGGCAGCTGGACGAGGTGAAACCCAATACCCCGCTATCCTTATTATCGCCGGAACAAAGATATTGTGAAAATTATTTTCTAAACACAGTGACGAGGGACGATACCGGAAGATTTGTTGTTTCGATACCTTTCAAAGGCAACGTTGTTAATTTAGGCGAATCCCGTACGATGGCGGAAAGGCGCTTCGTGCAGTTAGAAAGGCGGTTTGCCAAAGACCCCGAATTATTCCGAGATTACACTATCTTTATCAAAGAATACGAAGGGTTAGGTCACATGACTAAAATTTCATATGCGGATAGCGAACTCGGTTTAGCAGGGACAATTCCTACCAAAGACGGGCCCGTCGCTGCTGACGAAATCTTTCCTCAATATTTACCGCATCACGCTGTTGTCAAAACCTCCTCCTTAACAACAAGGTTACGCGTCGTTTTTGATGCAAGTGCCAAGACGTCGTCGGGAGTTGCTCTCAACGATACGCAAATAGTAGGTCCACCAGTTCAGGACAATCTTTACGATGTTTTAATTAGATTTCGGTTGTACAATGTCGCGATTTGTGGCGACATAGCGAAAATGTACAGAATGATTAATATAAGTCATAGGGATCGGTATTTCCAACATATTCTCTGGCGGGATAATCCCCGACAACAATTTGACATTTTCAGGTTAAATACAATTACATATGGGACTAGTGCGGCCAGCTATTTAGCCACTCGAGTTCTTCAATACCTTGCTGACGAAAACGTTAACAAATTTCCAGAAGCTTGCGCGGCCATTAAGGCAAATTTTTACATGGATGATTTTCTTTACTCTTGCGACTCGGCAGAACACGCTCGCAAAATAAAGGAGCAAGTATCGTCAATGCTTATTTCGGCAGGGCTTTTAATTCGAAAATTCGTCTCAAACAAACTAGAAGTTTCGCATTCCGGAAACAGACCCGATGAAACTACCATTCCTTTAGGGGAACGAACGAACTCGAGAGCTTTGGGGTTACACTGGGATTCGGTAACTGACTCATTGTTCTTTGAATTCACTCCTAAAGACGCATCGATTGTTAGCAAGAGAACGATTTTATCAGAAATTTCGACATTGTTCGACCCATTAGGCTTAGTTTCGCCGTTAGTTATTAGAGGAAAGTTGATTATTCAAAAGACTTGGCAAATTCAATTGGACTGGGACGTTCCAGTTCCTGAGGAAATATCTGGCCTCTGGTTAGAATTAAAGGAAGAATTAAGGCTTTTACCTTCGGTTAGGATACAAAGATGTATGATCCCTCCAACAGCAGTAACTATCGAATTACATGGCTTCTCTGATAGTAGCTCATATGCATATGGGGTTTGTTTCTATATTCGCTGCGTTTTAGAGGACGATACGATCGTATCAAATTTGCTTACTTCAAAATCCCGAGTGGCGCCATTGCACACAACAACTATTCCACGACTTGAGTTGTGTGCGGCGGTAATGCTGTCTGAACTCGCGAATAAAATAATCGAAACAATGCAACTCCAGTTTCAAGCAGTGTTTTTGTGGACGGATTCTTCTATCGTTTTGCATTGGATTAATTCTAGTCCCAATAAATATAAGGTGTTTGTTGCGAACCGCATCGCAGTCATACAAGAACTTTCTAAGGCGGTAAATTGGCGCCATGTGAAAAGCGAGGATAATCCCGCAGACCTCATTTCTCGGGGAACCAGTTTAGCAGTGTTAAACAATAATTCGGTTTGGTACCATGGTCCGAATTTCCTGTCATTAAGTGCTGACGAATGGATAGAGTCTAACGTGCAAATTAATACTTTAGACGACTGCGAAACAAGGGCACAGACAAAGGAAGTAAACTTATATAATCAAACCCAAGAACTATTTAGTACATTCATTTTTGACAAGTTTTCGTCGTATTCTAAACTTCTTCGTTGCATTGCGTATGTTCTTCGGTTCATCAATAACCTAAAGGGTAATAAAACATCACGTAAGACAGGCAGTTTATCGGTTGGGGAGCTCAGCAGATCTTCCATTGTTTTAACCAAATTATGCCAAAACGATACATTTGCCAACGAAATTGAATTACTGCAAAGGGCAAAACCTATCAAAAATACTCATATACAGGCGTTGCGTCCGTTTATCGACGAAAATGGTTGCATAAGAGTGGGGGGTAGGATTAAAAATTCGCCGTTTGCTTATGATAAAAGGCATCCCTTGCTGCTCCCAAAAATTCACAAATTTACTACATTAGTAATCGATAAATACCACCGTCAATTTTTACATTGTGGCCCTCAGCAGTTGCTCGCGGTTATTAGAGAGAAGTTTTGGCCCATATCAGGCCGGGACATCACAAAAAAATTCGTTAGAACCTGTGTTATATGTTTCAAGGTAAAACCTCGTGTAACACACCCAATTATGGCAGATCTCCCTACCAAACGTTTACAAGCAAATGCTCATCCCTTTCATAGCGTTGGAACGGACTTGGCTGGTCCTATTCTAATAAAGGACAAACGCACGAGAGGAGCGCGTTTAATCAAAGGTTATATTTGCATTTTTGTCTGTTTGACGACCAAAGCTATGCATTTAGAATTAATGACTTCTTGTACTACGGAAGCCTTCCTCAATTGTTTGAAGCGATTTATTGCTCGTAGAGGGTTACCGTATGCTATCACTAGCGATAACGCAGCATATTTTCGTGGGACAAAAAATAGTCTCGA
The DNA here is from genome assembly GCA_036250285.1 of Pyrocoelia pectoralis. NCBI lineage: Eukaryota > Metazoa > Arthropoda > Insecta > Coleoptera > Lampyridae > Pyrocoelia > Pyrocoelia pectoralis. The sequence goes on along the minus strand of CM070074.1, from coordinate 7,592,094 downwards.
CGAATATCAAAAACTATTTAAGGAAACAGAATTTAAAGAAGCTGTATGCGATTATTTAAGTTCACGTGCAATAAAATGGGAATTTATTAACCCTCGTTCTCCTCATGAAGGAGGCATGTGGGAGAGTGGTGTAAAGTCAGTTAAGGGACACTTGAAGCGAATTTTAGGAGACTCAAAACTTGTATTTGAGGACTTCTATACCACGCTAACCTTAATAGAGGCAGTTTTAAATTCACGACCTTTGTCCTACCTTTCCACTGATCCAAATGACCTGCAACCGCTAACTCCTGGCCACTTCTTAATTGGTCGTCCGCTGACTTCGACGCCTAGCCCCGACCTGACAGACGTTCCCGAGAACAGGTTGTCAGCGTACCAACGAGCCCAACAATTAGCGGGTCACTTTTGGAAGCGTTGGAGCCGAGAAGTCGTTCCAGAGTTACAGCGCCTGACGAAATGGTTTCAACACCGATGCCCACCGATTAAAATCGATTCGGTGGTCCTTATTCAAGAGGATGGGTTGCCTCCTCAAAAATGGTTGTTGGGACGCGTTACTGAGCTCCACAGCAATAGTGACAATATTGTGCGTTCAGTGTCGTTGCGCCTGGTAAACAAAAATATTATAAAACGGTCAGTGCGCCGAGTGTGTATTTTGCCCTCGGGTGGTGAACTTTAAACATTGTTTAGTTGTTAGGGAAATAAGCAGTTTAATTAGAATTAGTAGAACGTTATTGTTGGAATGTTTCTTTGTTCTTTAGTACCTATAGTTAACTAGTATATTTAATTAATATGTTTTTTTTTGGAATGTTGAAACACCCTCAGCTGTTCCAAAGGGGGCGGTGTTTCGGAGTTTTAGTGTTTTATATTTATACATATTGTGTATTGTAAGAGATAAAAGCGCGAAAAGAAGCAGCTGCGTGCGCACCCTCAACTTGCGTGAGGGGTAGTTTTTCGTGGCTTGAGTAGAGTTGCAAAAAATACGTTGTAGAAAAAGGGTCGGAGCACGTTGGCTCCTTCCCGCCATTTTTTTATTGTTAAAATTAGCAAGTAGTTGTCGTTAAATAAATTAATTATTATTAATAGTGGTTATAGTTTTTCGCTCACAACGGAACGCGGACCAGCGCTTTGTAGGGCCTTCCGTTTGAAGGCCTGGTATTTATAAAAATAAAAAAATACAGTCCACTTAGTAGCAAGTTAGCGAAGTTTTCAACAGGTAGTAGAAGTATAAAAATGGAAAATCTACCTCGATAGCTACGGGTATAAGAGGAAAATGATGATGTTTATTACTTTTGAGGGAACAATCAAAAGGATAATTACGCTTTATTTTAATACAAATTCAAATCATTGAAGTAGTTATAACTTTGCTATCCGCCAATTATTTAAATACCGTACAAGGGAACGACCCTAACTATCTAGTTTTAATGTCATCCTGTGATAGTAATAGCAACTGTTCACCTCCTATGATAAAAAGTTAGTAAATTTTATAACTTTGGAAAGTTGTAATAACATGCCTAGCAATTACTGAAACTTAAAATTGAATTGCGACTATAAAGGAGACCTGAAATTAATTAATGCTTACCTGGTGAACAATCGAATTGCACTTGGGCATTAGTATCTATGTTTATCAATAGAGGGCGCAAATTGTTGTAAGAACAAAACGGTCGACTTTTCCAAAAAGAATTCAAATGGTACCAAATACTTTTTTCAATGCTATTGGAAGGAACATTAATAAGGGAATAATAAAAAAAAATTATGTCAATAGCTCTCATAGTACCAAAGTTATAGCAAACACCGTATACTTAATAATTGCTCTTTGGTTATAGTCAAAAATGTGGTAATATAAGAGGCAATTTGAGGTATAAACAAATGAAAACGCTTAAAATGAAAACTTTATGTCAAAGCTGTAAACTAGATAACAAAGTGACATTAAGTATGTCTATTTCGGTTGTTGTATTATAAGCAAAAATGCTAATTTCCAATGGAGAAGCATTGCAGCACATTTTGAATGCATAAAAAATTCAACTGTTGCAGGACCACTGAAATTTTGAAAGACAAAGAATTAAAGTTCTCATAGCCTACTTTATTTATATTAAGCTTACCATTTGTTTATACCTCAAATTGCCTCATATATTACTACATTTTTGTTTATATCTTCGGTACTATAAGAGCTATTGACATAATTTTTTTTTAAATTGCCATCTTATTAGTTTTCCTTCCAATAGCAGTGAAAAAAATATTTGGTGCCATTGAATTTGTTTAGAAAAGTCGACCGTTTTGTTTCTTTAACAAGTTGCACCCTCTATTGGTAGACGGAGATAAGAAATCGTTGTGGTTTAGGGTTTTTTGGAAATATCAAGTATTCGCTGTACAGCGAGACCAATCTTGACAAATTCAAGCAATCCGTTTCGAAGTTACACGGTTTTTCCAGTAACCTGTAATTTAATAATAATAATAATAATAATAATATTTATTAACGGGAAACCCCTATTACATTTCAATTATATATAACAAATAAGTAACAATTACTGCAAACAAACAAAAAATAAATAAAGAAATAAATTGCCATAAGCACTATGCCCAAACACCAACACATGCGAAACCATTACTACATAGATAATAAAAGCAATCAACACCCATTACATATACCCACCTACATAATTACAATAAATTTAATTACTTAAAGCATTAATTTTCAATTTATATTTAAAAGAAGTATATAAAGAATTAAATAAATCGAACCAAGGAAACTTATTATAGGAGTTCGCTTGTACCATCATGCGATTCATCGGATTGTTTTTCGTATACTCCGCCTTGTGTGTTTTAAGCCGGAATAGATTTTTATTTCTTCCTAACCTATCATGCTTCGGAACATAGAAATTTAATTTCTCTAGCAAACTTGAACACTTAATAGAGTTATTTATTAGACGGTGCAACGTGCATAAATCTATATTCTTTCTTCTTGTTGCCAATGGCAAAATATTTAACTGTTTGCTAATAAATTCATAATCCCCTGAAGTATGCCTTATACCCATTTTATATTCCATGGTCCTTAAAAACTTCTTTTGTACTTTTTCCAACAACTCAATATTTTTCAATGTAAATGGTGACCAAATGGGTGAGGCATATTCTAAATGGCACCGTACTAGGGAACAATACAATAATTTTAAACATCCACCATTTAGCTCTTTAGCTGTCATCCAAATTACACCCCATTTCCTTAATGCTTTAGCAACTATATCTTGAACCTGACTATTGAAATTTAGTTTCGAGTCAAATAACACTCCCAAATCCTTTATGCAATTAATATTATTCAAAATAATCCCATCAATCTCATAACTAAATCCTAAGGCAAACCTACGTGTAAACGTTATACAGTTACATTTCTCAATATTAAGCCACAATTGATTCCTATCACACCACCGAGCTATATTATTTATATCATCTTGAATTAACAAACAATCATTTACCGAATCAACCTCTTTAAACAATTTTAAATCGTCCGCATAAAGGAGATGCTCACAGTTTTTAATCACTTGAGATATATCGTTTATAAAAAGCACAAACAAGATTGGACCGCAATGGGATCCTTGGGGGACACCTGAAGTTACCTTAATCGGATCGGACAAATAATTATTGATACGCACAATTTGAAGGCGATTATTCAAAAATGACCACATTAACTTTATTAATGAATCACAAAAACCCAAATTTTGCAGTTTAACAATCAATAACGAATGTTTAACCTTATCAAACGCCTTACTGAAGTCAGTATATATACTATCAATTTGATGATGATTTTCTAATTTATCCAGTAAATAATCTGAGTATACTAACAGATTAGAAACCGTAGATCGTCCTTTCATGAACCCATGTTGATTTGGTGTAATATAATTCAGAGATAATTTATATAAATGCGAGGCTATCAACTTATCAAAAAGCTTCGGAATTAAAGATTGGATACAAACCCCTCTATAATTCGTTATATCGTCTCTTTTTCCAGATTTATAAATCGGAATTTAGTTCCCCTCCCTTTATTTTGACAGCAATCGTAAAAATTCATTAAACAAAGTTTTACATATTGATCACTAGTTTAGAACGAATATATTTTTTTAAATACCTTACTGAGGAAAATTAACCAAACAATGGGAATTTCAAATTGCCTCTGACGGCAATGGTAGGAAATTGAAAATAATTTCCAGCATTTTGTCTTGGTCACATTTATTATAAGATTTTTATTTCACATCTCAAATAGTTTCTGAGTTATGGCCGGCCTGGGCCTCCTTTCTTAGTTGTACACCCTGTACATAAATGTTTTGAATTATAGCTACCTTTTAAAACAAACAAGTTCACAAACGTTGATCCTACACGGTCCCGCTGATTAATCTGGTCTTATACCGCTATATGGTAAAGGGCAAGACTTCACCACGCGCTCCTTAGGTAATTTCGACTGAAAAATGGACTAGGGACATGCAATAGAAAACGAAAAATGGAGTATTGTGTAATGAATTTTACATTTCTTTGTGAGACGCATAAGTAGTACCAACTTTTCTTTATCAACGCTAACTGGCCATTTTTGTTGAATCATGAAATAAAATAAGCTAAAATAAAGTGAGAAAACAGTAAAAAAGAGGGATTTTCAGTTACCATTGATAAAAAGAATATTTCTATTTTGTATCGTTGAATCTATTTCTATCCTATATTTTGAACGCCGAAGTCATAGTAAATGAATAAAACAGTAAATGTAATTTGAAAAGGAATCAATAAACGATGTCGGGAATAGGATTAACAGTTTCAGTTTGAAAAGTTTTCTGCCCGAAGCGAACCATGGAAACTACTATCTGTAGCGGTTTAAAATGAAACTTGCTCTGTACAATTTTAATTTTAAACCATAGTAACACCTTAAAAGTACATTTGATAATATTGAGGAAGCATTAAATAGGTACTTTGGAGGGGAAAGATATTTTGCCTGAACAAGTGACTTTTAGGTAAGCAAAAGTGGCATAAATATTACGTGTACTAGCAAATCATACTAATTTTAGTGAACGTTGATGGCGTCATTAGAAATAAAACTTTACGGCAACAAAAATCAATACCAGATATCTTATGGGAAATTGGCTGATTATTATTTATCGGTCAAGATATACTGAAACATACGGAAGCGCTGAAGGATCATCCCAGATATTATTTTATCTCGACCGGTTGAGATAATAAGTCGACCGGTTGCGTTTGCGCATTCTGTGGTGTGCGCAGTTGAATAACAATAAGCACTGCACACTAGCCCCTGCCACGTCTCTTATGAACTTGTTCAAAAACGCAGTAAGTAAAATACTAAGGAGGAGTAAGTCGACCGGTTGACTTATTATCGCGACCGTTCAACTTATTATCTCAACCGGTCGACTTATTATCTCAACCTGTCGACTTATTATCTCGACCGGTCGACTTATGATCTCGACCGGTCGACTTATGATCTCGACCGGTCGAGATAAAATAACATCTGCGATGATCCTTGAGCGCTTCCGTAGAAACATGTTAACTAATGTGGGTCTCATTAAGCAATAAGACAAAATGACACATAGTTGGAAGAATTTCCCAAAGAACAACGATTTTACTACATTTTTATGATTAAACTACATGATTGTATGCAATTGCCCTCTCTTTCCCTCCTTATGAGCGCCCATGAGTATAAACATAACTAATGTACACGTTATTTAATAGAATATTATTGTTGACGTTTCTCCATCACTTGATCTTTGTTATCGATAGTTCTGATGAAATTTGGCTTTCCGTTGTTGTGCATTCTTTGAAATTGGTAGATTTACGTATTGTGTATCATTTAAATAGTGGTTCCCAGGTTGAACGGGGCGTTTTTTAATTTCTATTGCCTCTCTTATTATTCGTGAAGTGATTAGTTCTATGTTTACAATCATTCTTGTTTTGTGGAAATGGATAGAGTGCGCTGTGACCTTGACGTGTTGAAATAAAAACGACGTCCTTTTTGCATTTTGGTATTCTTCTTTTCTGGCATTAGTTTTTCTATTCGTTTGTCCCACGTAGGAGTCTTGACAATCCTTGCATGGAATCTCGTACACACCTTGTCCTTCTAGATTAACTTTTGTTTTTGGGTTTGGAAAGATATACTAATCTTGCTATATGTGGTGAACCACAGTTCTTATAACGTTTCGCTTACTTTGTCTGTGGTTCCTTGTAAACATGGTAGATAAGCGTTTGCGACCGGAACTGCAGCTTTGGCTTGTATTTGGCTGTACTTGTTTCGTAAAACGGCGATAACCCATTTTCTCTCCTTCGATTTACCTTTACCATTGTTCCTTGTAGAGAAAATAGGTGTTAATCAGTTTTTCAAGCAGTGACTGCTTGGATCCATGGCGTGCATCGATATGGATTATATTTCTTTTCCATTACTGCAATTGCTTCGTTAACTGAGATGTTAGTAAACAGAGACATAACGTCAAAACTGACAAGTAAGTGATGTGGCTGTACTGTGTGTCCCTTCCTGCAGTTTTTCACGTACGATTCCATTCGTTCAGTATAAAGTTGCAGTTGATTGGCCAGATGTCTGTGAATCTGTTGATTTGACAATCGGTTTCAGCGATATTTCTTCTTCATATATCTTGGAGTCATTTTTCTCTCGAAATTAATCGTAGCTTAGTTTCTTTACTCCACTTGGCCTTCTTTATTTTGGCTTTTGTTGTCTACTCAAGGTATATTGTTGGATCCGATGTTATTTGTTCGTAGACAGGGTCTTACAAGAGCCCTATGATTAAATTATACGTCCAACGTCCACATGTGTGCTACAATTCTAATGTTGTGGATTAAACATAATGCACTTAAATAAATTTTCAATTGATACTCGTATGGTATAGGTAATACACCTGATTTGGGTATAACAGCTGTTGTTATCCTTAGACAAAATGTTAGAACACGAACACCTGTTAGTAATTTTGTAATAGTGTATATGGCCTAACGCTTGAAGACCCTGCAAAGAGGAGGTAGGTACGAGTATAAAGAACTAAAATAAATAATAATTCTCTGGTTAAAAATTGAATTGTACTATACTTGGACGTACCGCCATTTGGTGTACGTTGACGTATTGCAACTAAATTTGTGATTATAGGATTCGAGTGTAACCGCCCGCCGTAGAGCTGGCTGGTGGAACTGCCTGCGCACCCAGTCCGTTTGATCTGAATTCTTTTATTTTTATTTAAACTATTTTGTGTATATCTGAATTCCTTTAAGACTATAAAACAATAAAGTTTACAATATAATCCCCCGATGTGTCGCTGACTACCCGGGTCTCAGACTCTACCGCTATAGTACAAATTTTTCACATACATATAAAGCGTCAAACTCAGTTTCAACATTTGAGTTTTTGTAAAAAAGTCACCATATTAGAAATGTCATTCGGTTCACATTTCATTATCATATAATCCTTTATCTCGGCAGCAATAACCGCGCAAAAATTCTTATCGCGGAATAAGCCAGTATAATGACTAGCACAAAACTGCGGTAGAAGGAAAGAAGAGAAAATTAATTAGAAATGATGTTACCTTGAGTCTCTACTTCGTTAACTTAATATGTCATAATAGGAAACAGCGTAAAACTTGTTCTATGTGACACAAATAAGCAAATATTGAGCACAATCTTTTGTAAGGGGGTAGTTTGCCCCCTCTCCAACTATTATCTTAATATCACCGAAACGGTAACGGCACAGAAAACTTTTCGGCACGTACATAAGATAAAATTATTGTAGATAAAAAACGAAAACAAAATGTGGGGGCGTTACCATTAACCTCCCCCACCCCCATTTAGTCTCATAAAATCTCATAAATGAAAATAACATAAAACTTATTCTGTGCGGCACAAAATAATACAATAATTAGCACAAAACCGGCGTATTCGCATTTCGAAATTTGCGTGGACGATTCGAACTCTTAAATCCGTTGAGATTATTGATTAAAATGGGTGAATTTTGGGTTTGAGCAACCACTATGATAATAATTCTTTTACAATTACCTTTAACTCAAAAAAAGGGGGACCGTGAAAATTGTATTAACGGCGTCTTGCGTTTTATGATAAAGTAGAACCAATGTTGGTAAAAACTTCTTTAGGTAATTCCAATTAATCGAAAATTTGTGCGAAATTTGCAAAGATTACTAAATTGTAAAAAAAAACGGACAATGCTATAATTCTTTCAGCATTTCAGTAGTTATACCTACTACTCTTGTCTTAAGTAAAATGGATGCATACCTTTATTTGAGAGAACACGATTTACTTCCATGTGATTAATTTCCAGTAAATGGCCTTTTTACTCACTTTTGTAATCCTTTTTGTAGGATAACCGATTGTACTACCACATTAATTTCGTCTGAAAAAGGAACTCCATATTTCACAGCGGCAAACGGCTTCTAGAATCACCGACAATAATTGCTATTCCATTAGGTGTTTAGCATAATAAGATTAAGAAAACACTATTATCAATGGAAACATTAATTTTGATAAATTATTAGTGTAGCAATATCATATATAGTTAAGATAGGGATTTTAACGTTGTCCGTTGGAATAACTAATGTGTATTAAGTACGCTTGATTGTGTAATCCCATTGTATTCGAGGGAATTGTTTGCTTTACATAAAAGTGGAAATTGAGCTTTACTTTGTACAAAATTTATTACCAAGTTCTATATGTGACCAAAATCGAATTTGAATTCGATATTCTATAAATTCCTATAAACACAATTGCGAATTTCGTTTCAATTAACTCTAAATCACCTATTTATAAACTAAATTTATAAATAATTCAGGAAAATCACGTAATCAGTAGTATAGCAATGCCGCTCCTGGACCACTTTGACCTTGAGTAACCCCAGCTCCTCGAAACCGCTTGACGCTTCTGGACCAGTTTGACCTTGATCGCTTCTGGACCAGTTTGACCTTGATTGCTTCTGGACCAATTTGTCCTTGGTATAACTGTGTCATTTCTGGGCCACTTCAAAGTCGCGACACTCTGGTGGTGACTTTTAAAAGTAAATAGAGGTTATATTCGTAATGTTGCGCTTCTGGACCAGTTTGTCCTCGATATAATTATATAATTTCTGGACCACTTCAAAGTCGCGACACTCTCGTGGTGACTTTTAAAAGTAAATAGAGGTTATTCGTAATGTGGCGCTTCTGGACCAATTTGCCCTTGATATACTCCGTAACGATTTTCATATTAACAACGTATTCTTTGTGTTAAAGTGTAGATAAAAAGTTGCTGACTCATGAACACCTGCATAAGATATCATTTCTAGGAAAGAGATGTGTGTAGAAATAACACCTAACCGGATCTGCATAATAATAAAGTATTCTTTGTGTTCAAATGTTGATAAAAATTTGCTTATTCACAATTTTAGCGTGCACGTGCAGATACCGTAACGATTTTCATATTAACAAAGTGTTCTTTGTGTGTTAAAATGTTGATAAAAATGACTTCATAATTTGTCATTTCGGGACCACTTCATGGTTACGAGACCCTGGTGGTGACTTTTGTAAATAGAGGTTATTCGTAACGTTGCGCTTCTGGACCAATTTGCCCTTGATATAATTATATAATTTCTGGACCACTTGAAGGTCACGAGACCCTGGTGGTGACTTTTAAAAACGTTATTCGTAATGTGAGATTCTAACTCACTTCACGACGCACCCTGATGGTGACTTTCAAAAGTAAATAGAGGTCATTCGTAATGTAAGGCCGGTTCTAACTCACTTCAAGGTGACGACGCACCCTGATGGTGACTTTTAAAAGTAAATAGAGGTCATTCGTAATGTAAGGCCGATTCTAACCCAGTTCAAGGTCACGACGCATCCTGGTGGTGACTTTCAAAACTAAATGTAGGTGAGTTGAAGGTTATGGATAACAGGAGTGGGGGGATTGTATGATGGCTATATATAAAGTAATGGATTGCGCGAAGCCGTTAGTGTTTTGTGAACTAGTTAAAATGGATCTTAACAAGTTAAACGACAGCACATTCTGCAAATCCTTTAAAAACGTCAAGGATATGGAGGTAGGGGAGAAATATAAAGTAATTGGTATCGATACGATTAATACGAAATATGGGGAGCGGATAGTGGTGGAGACTGAAAATTTTAAATGTGTGCTACCGTTACGCTTCTACGATTATTTCAAGGAAGACGATCGATTTGAAGACTTCAAGCAATCCTTGACGAATAATGACGTATTCGTTGTAAGCGCTGGAACGGCGGGAAAAACTACTAATTTAAAATTTATGTAAAAAAATATTGTAAATAGCAAATAAGGTACTATGTAAATAATATTAAAAAATAAATGTATGTTAATTTTCTTGCGTTCTCTCTCTTTCTCTCCCCCCTCATTTCCTTATAAAAATGCGGCCAATTTTTTCAAATAAATCAGTTGTACAGTGATCGTCACCGTAGTTGTTGTTGATGCTGCTACTGCTCTAATGAACTCCTTTAAAAAACTCTACATGGATGCAGAAAAGAGTTGCAATAATAATTATTTGAAATGCTCGTGCTTTTGTTGTAATGACGACGACGACGACAACGGAGATGGATCCACAACCGCATGCGCTCCCCCATCCGAACCTACGTTCGATGGACGTTTAATCGATTGTACCGTTTATGATCTATGGGAGAATTATTCAAAATACATTGAAATCGGATACAGTACACACCATGGCCTTGCACCAGTTCTACGAATTGTATGTGGCAGTACAATAGTGATGGAGAGAGAAGATTGGGAGACGCTTCTCAAATGTCAAACGTATCTAGAAATGAATTTTTTCCGATCTCAAGAGATGGAACGTTGGATTGATTGGTCAGAGGTTAACAAAGAGGAAGATATAGAAAGCTCCCAGACTGCGGAATCGCTTAGCGGTAAATTTTCGATTTACTATAACTGGGAATGTGTTAAAGACCAAGAGAAAATATTAAAAAGTGTAACAATGCAAATAACACGTGACAATAAGCGTTCTTGCACGATGAATGTAAACGAGGTTGAAGAATTGTTTAATCTAAAAGACTTAATTAATTATCGCTTCGAATTACTGGAATCGTACAACCTTCCCAGTTTCTATCAGAATCTCATCGAACAGATAACTAACTACCGACGCTTTCGTAAGATGCAGTTTGACGAAGACGACTACGACGATGACATCTATTGTGACTTTGAAAATTGGTTAAATTATAAATATGATAGAAATTCTCATAATACAGTTTGTATGATGGAACTCTTACATTATCGACCTTCTTATATAATCTATCACATGTACGAACCGTAGGTTATAACAATAAACGCTAACAACAATTTCTTGATGTTTTCTTTGATGAACACCCCCCACTCCCCCCAACAACCTATAAATATCCCGATCCTGCATTATTTCCTAGCAATGTTAATTCGGAAGCGGAAGAGTAAAGTACGTGGGGGTAGTGGTCTGGTAAATACGCTTATTAATAAGCTTCCATTCGAACTACATCTTCCGGGTTATCAGTATTGCGGTCCTGGTACTAAATTAACTAAAAGACTCGAACGTGGTGATCCCGGTATAAACCCCTTAGACGCTAGTTGCAAAGAACACGATATTAGCTATAGAGATAATAAAGATTTAGAAAGTAGACATAAGGCAGACAGCATTTTGGAACGAAGAGCTTGGGATCGTTTGAAAGCAGCAGACGCAACGGCGGGAGAGCGAGCAGCCGCTTTAACTATTGGCAGTATAATGAGAGTGAAAAGAAAATTGGGGATGGGGGTTAAGAGAAGAGGTGGAGAGAGAACCAATAAGCGCAGCAGTTTAGCAAATTTGCGTAGAGTAGTTGCTAAGAAAATGAAAAAAAGCAAAAACACGCAAGAATCGATAAAGTCTGCTATTACAGCCGCAAAACTGGCTGTGAAAAATTTAGGTGGAAAGGGAAATGTCAACGTTCCGAGAGTAATACCCTTACCGAAAGAAGGCGGTTTTTTACCATTTCTAATACCACTATTCGCCGGTCTATCGGCGGTCGGTGCTTTGGCCGGCGGTGCATCTGGAATTGCTAAGGCAGTTAATGCATCGCGCGACGCGAGAAAGATGTTAGAGGAAACATCGCGTCACAATCACACGATGGAATCGATTGCTATAGGAAAGAAGAGTGGTGGTGTGCTATACTTGAAACCTTACAAAAATGGCGGCGGTATTCGATTACACTTGAACCAAAAAAAAAAAAATTAGGAAAATTACCAAATAGACCGCTGACGGACGTGGATCTGCGAAAGTATGCCAAGACGGTACCCTATTTTAGAGACGTGTTCATGCGCGATAATATGCCTAAATCGCCGTGGAAGAATGAAGCCGGCATAATTAATTTAGATAGTCAACTGGGGCCCGGTACGCATTGGGTCTGTTACAAGAAACGAAATGCCGATGTCTGGTATTACGATAGCTTCGGAAATATTCCACCACCGAGAGAGGTCGTAGACTACTTTCGCGAATGTAAAATATATTACAATTATGGGCAAGAACAACAATTTGGCAGTATTATCTGCGGGCACTTGTGTCTAAAGTTTTTGCATAAATAGCGCGTAAGGGGGGGTATCGTGATTAGTCATCATGTCGACGACATTCAGTATAGAGGGTGTTGGTAACATTGCCAGTCACGATTTCTATCCGCCCATTGAACTTCCTTCAGACAAACAGCACGTAATCGGAGTGGTGGGCTTTTACGGCTGTAACAGTATAAGAAACATTCACGAAGGGAACGATAAGTTTCACTATAAGGAGGAGTCAAATAGCGTAAACACAAAAACAATTACAATTCCGCATGGTGCATACGAGTTGGAAGAACTGAGCGCGTATATAAAAGCTCACATTGCTACGCGTAAATTTAGTTTGAGGGCAAACAACAATACGCTCAAGTGCGAGCTTAGCTGCGAATTTGTTATAGATTTCACACAAACGGATTCCATTGGGCGTATGCTCGGATTCGAACCGCGAATATTGGAAGCTAACGTTTTACATAGATCCCCTCTAGATATACAAATAGTTAAACATACAAATATACACATCGAGTGTAATCTCGTGAAAGGATCGTATCGCAACGGAACACCTGCGAAAGTTCTGTACGAAGTAGACGTCTCCGTCCCACCAGGATATCGGTTAGACAAAACTCCCAATCACCCTCAATACTTGCAACTAAACACAAACACTATTAGTAACATAACGATTAAGTTGGCCGATCAGAAGGGCGAACTCATCGATTTTGGGGAAAACGAGCCATTTACGGTACGCCTAGAGTTGAAAGAGCATGGGATTAAGAATTAACCAGGGGGCCCGCTACCATCATTCCTTATAAATAAGAAACACGATGGCAAATCGTGTACTATCAATCGCCAACCGCATGCGAGGGCGGATGCACCTGGAGAATTAACATCTGCCGAAAAATATTTCTTGAAATCTATCGGTTTAGTAGCGTGCGAAAAAAGAGATGGCAGTCGACTCGCTGAACGTCTTTCAAGACGTACATTTTGACGAAACCATAATTAAATCAGATATTCACACCTACCTCCCGTACGGATCTTCCAATTACGGACCCTCCGACGAAATTCGTATACTAATACAGAGTCAAGATTTAATAACGGCCACATTCGACAGTTTTCTGTACATCGAAGGAAAAATAGAGCGCAAAAATGAGGATGCGGGAAAAACGTGCAGTCTAACAAACAATTTCCCCGCGTTTCTCTTTGAAGAAATACGCTACGAATTGGGAGGGCAGAAGGTGGATGTTTGTAGAAATCCAGGAATTACATCTGCACTAAAAGGATACATATCGTATACGTCTAACGAGAGCAAGGGATTGCATCATTTGGGATGGTCGCCGAAAAACGAAGAACCGCTGCAAGTGGAATACACTAAAAACGCTAAAGATTTGGAAAAGCATTTTGCGGTGTGTATACCACTAAAGCATATATTCGGTAGTATGGAGGATTATCGCCAAGTTATCGTAAACATGAGACAGGAATTAATTCTGATTCGGTCTAGAAGCGATGCAGATTGTTATCAGGGCGAAGCGATTGCCACAATAACATTGAGCAAAATTCAATGGAAAGTGGCGCACGTGACGCTCAGTGATAGCGCTAAACTTGGCCTATTCGAACGAATTAACGCAAATGCCGCAATTACAATGCCGTTCCGCCAATGGGAACTGTACGAATTGCCCGCTTTGAAACAAGCACAGTCCGACATATGGCAAATCAAAACATCTACTCAACTGGAGAAGCCTCGATGGGCGATCGTCGCATTTCAGCGCGGAAAGAAATTTTCAAAGGCGGCAAAAGCGGCAGACTTCGATAACGTTAAAATCCGCAATCTAAAATTGCATCTCAATTCGGAAAGTTACCCTTACGAAGCGATGCATTTAGATTTTAATGCCAACAAATACATAACGGCCTATCAGAATTATATAAACTTTCGACGAGACTATTACGCTAAAGAGGATCAAGATGCCTTATTCGATTATTCGCATTTCAAAACGTGTCCAATATTCGTAATGGACTGTTCCAAGCAAAACGAAACGCTAAAATATTCAACGGTGGATGTCAAGCTGGAAATGGAGGCGGTAGAAGCGTTCGAAGCTGGAATCGTCGCTTACTGCCTCATTCTTCACGACGCCTTAGTGCAATATAATCCTCTTACAGGGGAAGTAAAGAAACTGTAATTTGTAGTAGTATTAGTAATAGTAGTAGTAAAGTATTGTAGAATTTTCTATAAATAAAGGTGCATCGTTAAATATACGTAGTTTTACTTAAACCAGACGGCGAGAAACATACACACACTAGTGGAGTGAATATGAAGGTAGTTGTTCAGCAAGAGAAATTACCTATTCAAAATCACGATCTCACGAATGGAGGGGGTTTTAACGGCAGCGGTAAACATGGGCAGTTGCTTCCCAATACTGTGCGCGCTATACTATGCGGTCCATCCAACTGCGGAAAAACTAACGCTATGCTCAGTTTACTAACGGAACCTAACGGTCTCAGATTTAAACATGTGTACGTCTACTCAAAATCGTTAAATCAGGATAAGTACAAACTGTTGGAGGAAATTTTGAAACCTATGAAGAGTATAGGTTATTTTACCTTCACGGATAATGCGGACATTATGGAACCGAGGCTCGCAAAACCCAATTCGGTTTTTATTTTTGACGATATCTCATGCGAAAAGCAAGATAACATTCGATCGTACTTTTCGATGGGGCGCCATAACGACATCGATTGTTTCTACTTGGGCCAGACGTACTCGAAAATCCCTAAGCAACTGATTAGGGACAATGCCAATTTAATTATACTATTCGAACAGGACGATCTGAACTTGAAGCACATTTACGAGGATCACGTCAGTCCCATTATAAGCATTGAGTCGTTTCGTGACATGTGTTCTGAATGTTGGAGGAATCGGTATGGATTTGTAGTAATAAATAAGGATGCCGACGTGCATAATGGGCGTTTTAGAAAAGGGTTTGATAACTATATAATACCGTAAACACGTACTCGAAATTTAGTAGTACATCAACAACGCAGTAGGAAGCAAACTGATCAGCTCAGCGCATCATCAGAACAGCTTTAATTTCAAACGGATTTTTGCACAAACTGCTATATTTGTTCATTACACCGTTTATTATCTGTTCATTAGCCGTTCATAGCTGTTTGTTAGCCGTTCATTAGCCGTTCACACCTGTTATTAGCCGTTCATACCTGTTCATTAGACGTTCATTAGCCGTTCATACCCGTTCATTAGCCGTTCAGTAGCCGTTCATAGCTGTTCGTTGGCCGTTCATTAGCCGTTCATACCTGTTCATTAGCCGTTCAGTAGCCGTTCATAGCTGTTCGTTGGCCGTTCATTAGCCGTTCATACTTGTTCAGTAGCCGTTCATAGCTGTTCGTTAGCCGTTCATTAGCCGTTCATACCTGTTCATTAGCCGTTCGTAACTGTTCATTAGCTGTCCATTACCCGTTCATACTTGTTAGCGCTGCTAGAAGCAGTTCTACAGAACAATGGATAGCAAGGAAATGAACTT
The DNA here is from genome assembly GCA_036250285.1 of Pyrocoelia pectoralis. Classification (NCBI taxonomy): domain Eukaryota; kingdom Metazoa; phylum Arthropoda; class Insecta; order Coleoptera; family Lampyridae; genus Pyrocoelia; species Pyrocoelia pectoralis. The sequence goes on along the minus strand of CM070074.1, from coordinate 7,576,015 downwards.
AAAACGACGTATAGTTCAAGCACGCAGAGCTATACAGCAAAAGTACAATCGTCTCAAGACGGATCGGTTCAATAAAGAACTGGATTTTGTACAGACATATAAACCGCTAATCGAACCGTTGTCTAACATTCAAAAAAAGTTCGAAACCAAACGGAAATACGAAATTAAATCTGAAAAAACAGAGAAAGAAGAAGAGGAGGAGAAGGAGGAAGAAGGAAATGTGTTCGCGGAAACGTTCTTAGAGCAATACGCACCACTTCCCCGTATATATTTTGAACGGATGATAAGAGATACCCAAAATGCGATTGACACTACTTATGGTATACATTACAACATCGACACGCATAAATGGACAATGGGTAATACGCCCATAGACATTGAGGGGGAAGATATGATAATTAAATCAGTGCGGTACAAGGGTACTGCAGGTCTTTACGAGCTCATCGTCATGAACGAACCCGACCGAAACCTAATAAGTGAAGAAGACGAAGAGAATTACAGGCAAATTTTAAATGCCACCAATGTGGCGCGACGTTCCTATGAAGCGGGCGAACAGCTAAGGGGTAGTAAAAGCAAAAAATACACACAGATAATTAAACGTCTGTTGACTGCATTCGGTCCTCAGCCAACAACAACTGGGAGTGGTTTATTCAAAGAACTCGGTCGATCGACCGATTATAAGTATTGGAATAACGTATCCGAACTTATACGCGATTTAGAAGTCTTATGGGCAGAGAAAATGGCCGGTAATACGGGACTAAGAAACGACATAATATCAATCGTGGAGGAACTGTACGAGGAGGGGTACATAGAGAGACCTACTCAACAGTTTTTAAGCAAACTATAAATACCCGTTCCGTTCCAACGAGGAGTTTATACCTACAATGGCCATGGATAAATTTGGACGTTCTCATACGCGCGTGCAATTGAATAAAGTCATTAGGACGCAATTACCTCAATTCTCCATTGACGATAACAACTTAAATATCGAGAATAAGAGGTTGAGTAATGTCGCCGACCCCGTTGAACCTCAAGATGCTCTAACTTTGCGATACTATCTTGAGACGAGGTTAAATCTAAAAGGAAATCGTCTGACTCAATTGGCCGATCCAGAAGACGACGGCGACGCCATAAATAAAGGCTTCCTAATGTTTTGCCTTCAGATGGCGCAAGTACCTTTAGACGGTCTTCGTAACTACGTGCAGGTGCTACAAGAAGATTTGAAAGCAACCAAAGAGGCTTTACAAGAATTAATAAACAACAACAACAACAGCAAGAATGTCCAAGCAGCAAGTGGTGAAGGAGCTACATAAACTCGCACGCAAAAATTTCCCGCGCAGACGTACCATTATTAAAGGATACGATGACCTTTGGCAAGCAGATTTAGCCGAATTTACATCTTACGCTAAACAGAATAAAGGCTACAAGTACATACTGGTGGTTATCGACTGTTTCTCCAAATATCTATGGACGAAAGAGTTGAAGACAAAGACGGGTCCGGAAGTGACAAAAGCTATGCAAGCTATATTTCGAGAGCGGACGCCTAAAAATCTACAAACCGATGCGGGAAAGGAATTTTACAATAAACATTTCGAAAAGTTGATGCAGCAGAACCATATCAATCACTATTCAACGTATAGTACGAAAAAGGCGGCCATTTGCGAAAGAGTCATTAGGACCGTTAAAAGTGCCTTGTACAAAAACTTTAGTCTTCGCGGTAAATATGTGTGGATTGATATGCTCGAGAGCGTAACAGAGGACTACAATAATCGTAAACATCGAACGATTGGAATGAAACCGTGTGAAGTGAACGCCCAGACACATCTCGACGCATATACTCATATAGCACTGTTCGACAAAAAACATCGCTTCAATGTCGGCGATGTGGTACGAATTAGCAAATATAAAAGCATATTTGCCAAGGGATATACATCAAACTGGTCCAGCGAATTGTTTAAAATTGCGAAATTACAAGTAACCAATCCTGTAACGTATTTGTTAGAAGACATGAAGGGGAAACCGATATTGGGAGGATTTTATGAGCAGGAGCTGCAGAAGGTGAAGTATCCAGACGTATATTTGGTAGAAAGGGTACTTCGGCGAAAGAACGACAAAGTGTACGTCAAGTGGTGGGGATTGAATGAAAACTCTTGGATCGATAAAAATAATATAGTTTAATAAGCAAATATGTAAAATGTAATCAACATGTTTTTTTTTTTTTTATAAATAAAACTCAACACAGCAAATTAATCGTTTATTTACCACATACAAAAAAGTAACAATATTCCTTCGCTTATTGGTATTCATAATTTTACGAAGAATGTCCACTCATCAACGTTGACGGACGGAGGTGGGGGTCCTCAACTCCATCTCAGAATTGCAGATTTGATTCTTTTCTTCTCGTTACATGCATCGATAAAAAGTTGTAGTAAAATTAGCATCATTAAACAACAGCTGAACAATCTTTATATAGACTGTTAATAATATCTAGATGTATATTTTGTGCAAGTTGAAGAGCGTCAATTCAGTACAATCGATACAATAAAAAGTAAATACATAATAATAATAACACAATCATCTAAAAATATTTACAGTTTTACACCTCAACATCTTACAAGGTAAATAATAATAATAATAATTCAACCTATAAACTATTAATAATATCTAGATGCACATTTTGTACAAGGTGAAGATCTGAGCGGTCAATTCAGTACAATCTATACCTATTACACGCTTATAGTCATGCTACAATAGTTAATATAATTTTTGGAACTCAATACACAACTACATCTTAAAAAGTAAATAATAATAATAGTACAACCATCTAAAAATATGTACAGTTTTACTTACTATAATTACGTTCAAATAAAAGCGCGCTTCAGCAAAACCAATTTAGGTAGCATTAAACCCCCAGGGACGAGTATTAGTTGATCCGAACCTTCGTACTCTCTTATCGTCATATGGATTAAGAACCACTTTATCCTGTTTAATGGTAAATACTAAATGTTTTTTCGATCTTATTAGATGTTGATGTCGCTTTGTAATTTTGAAATCAAATAAGGCCTTTTTATAATCCTCTATAGTGATTTGTTTAACACTGGCTGAAGTTGAACCTTTAGATTTTTTTACAACTTTCCCCTCAACAGAGTAGGCATACATTTTAGCACGCAGTCCGACGAATTCTAGCATGATCTTACCATTATTTTCGTCTTTCATTAATCCCGGAACTTTCTTATTAACTAATGGCATTCCGTATACATTATCGGGATCATAGTCTGAAGTATCAAACCTATCAATATCCTCTTTTATACACTCGTATATGTCGGGTACAGAGAAGTCATACACAAGACTGTCCGTGTCTGTATACAAGAGTTTTGCATTATTTTTGAATTTCTTCAGAATATAGTTGTAGTGGAAATCGTACAAAAAGGTTTTTGAAACGTCTAATACCGAAAATCCCGCATATATAGGTTTGTTCAAAAAAACTTCCAATTTATTCATTTCGATTATCACCATATCCTTATCAAAGATTGTACAACTATTAAAATTGGGTTGTGCTATCATAGAACGGGCACCGTAGCGGCCCCCCCACTGGGTGACTAAACGCACATCCTTATATTTGCGAACATTTTCCATCAGTTTCCCAAAAACGCTATTAATCATCAATTTGAAAAAATTCTTGTCGAATTCATTTTTAGACGCTTGTCTCAACATTGTATTCAAGTCTATGTATTTTTTTAACCACGGTGACTGTTTGAAACGCAAAACTTGATTTAATTTCACTAATCTTAATCCCTGCTCCAGATACATTTTCAAATTCCTATAGTGAAGAACGTAGTTACGTTTTGGATACAATGTAAGCAATAACTTTTTCAATTTGGATTTTGAGCTCGGGGGTATCATGTGTTCAGGTGCCAAAGGCAGATCGCTATGAGACTCGTGCAATTCTGGTGGATAGTCCAAATCGCAATCTACAATGTAACCGATGTCTGAATCGTCCGGATTATTTAATATGCTGTCAATATCGGGCTCGTCGACGAAAGAAAATTCACCATATGGCAAAAATTCACCCATTGTTTTTCCATAGAGGCTGTTTACGTCGTAATAAATCAAAAATGACGTTTGGGCACTAGGATCGTAGTTATTATGACCCATATATTTGTTATTGGCCTTGGCGTAACGGTTGGAACATTGTGTAACTCCTCCCCTAATACCCCTTTCGATAAACATTGCCATATCAATATCGGTAAATAGTTCCAATTTCACTTGTGTAATTTTGAGCATCGCATCGAATGCTAGACCGGGAGCCGTGTAATAATGAAGAGGATCCAACTGATACGCACGTAAACATGTTAGACGGAAATTTTCGAAAATATCTGCTAAGAGAAGCACGTCTGTTTTCAAATACAGATCGGAGTATTGACCTAACGTTTGTACATTAAATGTATCCCAAACTTTATTGGCATGTATGTAGCTTTCGTCACTAATGCCTTCATCATGAAGATGACTGTAAAACGCATCTTTTGGAGGTAAACTAGATTCGTTTAGTTTATCCCACGAGTCGATATATTCATAAGGAAAGATACCCTTGCGCACCAATAAATTGAACTCATCGTCATTATTACAATTTAGTTTAGTGATAATTTTTTTCTCATTGTCCAAATATGATGATAACTTATCTATACTACTACTCATAAACCTAAAGGAATCGATAAATCTAAATTTTACGTTGGTATTTTCTACCGATTTACTAAACGAAATATATCTCTCTTTATTCAATGGCAAAAGGGATATTTCACCGGGTATGTTCAAGGCCAACTCTCGAATTATGAAGTGCGAATCGTATCCGCTCAAATTGTGAAAAACAACCGGTATAATATGCGTATCTTTATAATTTAAGTTACAATTTTGGTGGCTAGCATTTCGAAACTTTCCACTGAAATGACAATGGTCTCTAACTTTTATCTCGCCCGGTTGAAACTGTTTTTTACAAATATGACAAACCGTGGCGTTTTCAAAAGCTTCAATTTGCTCTTTACTTAAAGGTTCCATCGGGACGACGGTACTAAAGATCTCATTTGCCCAGTTTGCTATATCTTGTAGTTCTTTAACAAACCACTGAATACAGTCTTCACCTCTGTACAAACGAAATTTCGATAATGAGTCATCATACGAACATTTCAAGTAGTAAGCCACACTGAAAGGTACGTGTTTCTCACACATTCGCGTATTACTGTTTTGATTGTCCAAACATTTTTCTAAAATGCTTTCTAGATCAGCATATAGCACAAAGGGGACTTTTTCTTGATATGAAAAATGTTTAAATTCCAAGTACTTATTAGAGTCGTTAGGTAACCTAGTAGAACATTTGTTAATTTCGTTGCAATGAATGAGGTGTTTTTCTAGGTAAGCATTTGAGGAAAAGTGATTTAGACATCGGTTACAAATAAAATTTTTATGACGATGTTTTGACAACTGTTTTGAAAATAATGCTGACATATTCTTTATCCACGTAAAGTGATAGTGGGTATCATTTCTTTCGTCAGTTGCACGATCATTACGGGACAAAACTAGCAAATTTATAGGTTCCCTATTACTGATTAGGTTGTCACTCAATAAAAATGGCACTACATTTTTGCCTTTTATGCAGAATAAGTTGATTTTAAGGTTGTTCAACTTTTCGAATTTTTTAATGTCGCTAAGTTTAATGGGAAACTGAATGGAACCATAATTTAAAACCTGGCTATAATGAGGATAACTTGAAGTTCTATCTACATGGTTTTGCGCGGGATATAGAGCCGATACGACGGCCCACAGAAAACAACAATTGTCATTGTTTCTAACATTAATAACCGCGTGTTTGAGTGCTATAAAATGTGGTACTTTAACGTACGTTGAAATACCACCTTTCAGTGGAATATAACTGTTAATATTCACTTTTAAGTGTAAAATTTCATGCAGTGCCCACCCTGAATCCTTTTCCGCAAATTCCTCTAATTTTGATTGAATCTTATCAAGTACGTGTGTTTCGTACCATTGATTAAGGTCGGTACCGACGTCGATTATTTGATTCTTTGTTGCAAACGTTTTTAAATCGATTACTTGATTTTGAGGTTGAATGAAATGGCATGCTAAAACTAAATTGACCTTTAACATTGATTGCTTCAACATCAGATTAACCTTTTTTGCAAAGCTCTTATAAGCGTTTTTCAAAAATGTTAGAGGATCTTTCGTATTTAAATTAACAACGACACCGGTTAGGAGTCTATCGTTGAAGCAGGAATCAATGGTTTTCCAAACTAAATTACGGTTACGATGAGAGGTACCGGCCCCTGTTTTCTCTGAAGCGCGCTTTAACTGCTTTAATTTCACCAAAAATGATTTTAAAAGAGATAAGTTACTTTCTAGTTTTAACATATTATTATTCCTATCATCTAAATTAGTTCTAATGAATTTCTCTAACAATCTAATATTCTTTCTTAATATACAAATATGTCTCATTATTTCCTCTTTACTTTTTAATAACGGCAATATTTTGACAGTTACCTGCACCACTTCACTCGTTAGAGAAGAAAACGCCTTGGCGTCCATTGGTAATCCTGTAATTTATTCAAGAAATCGTTATCTCAAAATAAAATTGCACACCGTAGTATAAACGTACCGAAGAGTATTGTTGAATGCACACTGACAGTTTATTCAAGAATCGTTATCCCAAAATAAAAGTATAGGTGCACCGTATAAACGTACCGAAGAGTAAACACTAGCTTTAACAATAAGTTTCACTACAGAGGCAAAAAATGTAGGTTCAGCTATTCTCAGCTAACTAAAGAATAAATTTATTGACACCCCTTTTATAAACCGGCAAAATTTGCAGGTGTCAGCAAAAAGTTACTAAATGAATACGTGAGTCGTAGGTCACGACCTTGAGAAGTAGATGTGTTTGTAGATTGTGCGAAAAGAAATTTCCAAGGGGATTTGAAGGTGACATTCAGAGCTAGATATAAGATCAAACTATTTTTAGATGCTGAAGATGAGGTGCAGGGGGAGGGGATTGTAGTTTATAAGGGTTTAGCTTGTAGACTTAATTCATACACATAAAGTAAGATAATGCATTATGCATCCTTTCCGCATCTAAGAAATGTTAATAACAGCACCCTTACATAAATAAGCAAATATTTTAAATTGCAAGTCCATTGTTTAGTAAAAATGGATGAGGTTCGTACATACCAAATATTCGAGTAACAATCAATATTAATTTGAAAATCATGTGCGTTACTCTCTTACGTCGAAAAAAGTATTCGGTTCAAGATAATTTTTGTTATTCTCTAGGTATCAAATACGAAAAACCGATGGAATTCGTTATATTTACCTATGTGTAGATATTATTTTGTCTAAGTACCTAATACCTAATAACAGAATAAATATGTTTATTTAAAGTGTACGCAATTTTATCCTGAGTATTTTATTTACATGTACACTAATAAAAAATGCACGTAAACTCTCATTCTCGTTTATAAGAATATTTCCTGTAAAAATTATTTATGCAATGAATGAAACTATTGTTATAGGTAACGAAAGGAATTTTATCTCTATGTTATAAATAGATACGTTGATTAATATTCTAATAACTTAAAATAGGTCCCCAAAATTACCGCTTTAATTATGAAAATATACAGTCAGAAAACGCAATTGCATCATTTTTACCTTAAAAGTTAATGTAATATATGGGTATTATTCTATAAATAGATTATGCAATACTGTTAATGTACGTACGAATGCAGTTTTAAAATTATCATTTTATATTTCCTTTTGCTTTTTTACTTATTGTAATCTGTAATAGCTGAACTAAATTTTAGGTAAGTACATTTTTTTCGCATTATACGTACCTACAATAGTAGGTATGCTTTTACGCCAGGGGAACTCATGCTAATTTTGCGAAGATTTTCGTTTATATTTATCCGAAGCTGTTAATGTACGTACGAGTACAGTTTTAAAATTATTATCCTTTTAGCTTTTTTACTTATTGTAATCTGTAATAAAGTCCTATTATAAAACAATTCCCAGAATGTAGGTATTCAAATATGCAATGACATTGGGCATCGATAACTTTACATCCGCAAGTTCACTTTTGATGACACCCTCTCCAAGGTGACCATTACTTACAGTGCGCATTGTTATATTCCGGGAATAGAGATAAGAAATTAGAGGGCAAACGGCGTTAACTTTAAATGGCATCCATAACCTTCATGCATCGAAAGGTTAGTTATTAATAACACCGTTCCCAGAAGAAGTAGAGATAAGCGTTTAAGATAGCGTCAGCAATTTACACTCAAATTGTGATCTAAATATAGAATTAAATATACAGTTATCAGTTCCAAGAATACGTTTACATGTACCTACAGTTTTTATGGCGATATTCATATAGTAATTGAATTCGTTTGCAGTTTGCAGTTGTCCATGAGTCGAAGCACGACTGCCTGAGAATTACGATTTATTCATAAACGTTTTATATTACGAATGACCTCTATTTACTTTTAACAGTCACCATCAGGGTGCGTCGTGAAGTGAGTTAGAATCTCACATTACGAATAACCTCTATATGTTTTTAAAAGTCACCACCAGGGTCTCGTGACCTTCAAGTGGTCCAGAAATTATATAATTATATCAAGGGCAAATTGGTCCAGAAGCGCAACGTTACGAATAACCTCTATTTACAAAAGTCACCACCAGGGTCTCGTAACCATGAAGTGGTCCCGAAATGACAAATTATGAAGTCATCAATTTTTATCAACATTTTAACACACAAAGAACACTTTGTTAATATGAAAATCGTTACGGTATCTGCACGTGCACGCTAAAATTGTGAATAAGCAAATTTTTATCAACATTTGAACACAAAGAATACTTTATTATTATGCAGATCCGGTTAGGTGTTATTTCTACACACATCTCTTTCCTAGAAATGATATCTTATGCAGGTGTTCATGAGTCAGCAACTTTTTATCTACACTTTAACACAAAGAATACGTTGTTAATATGAAAATCGTTACGGAGTATATCAAGGGCAAATTGGTCCAGAAGCGCCACATTACGAATAACCTCTATTTACTTTTAAAAGTCACCACGAGAGTGTCGCGACTTTGAAGTGGTCCAGAAATTATATAATTATATCGAGGACAAACTGGTCCAGAAGCGCAACATTACGAATATAACCTCTATTTACTTTTAAAAGTCACCACCAGAGTGTCGCGACTTTGAAGTGGCCCAGAAATGACACAGTTATACCAAGGACAAATTGGTCCAGAAGCAATCAAGGTCAAACTGGTCCAGAAGCGATCAAGGTCAAACTGGTCCAGAAGCGTCAAGCGGTTTCGAGGAGCTGGGGTTACTCAAGGTCAAAGTGGTCCAGGAGCGGCATTGCTATACTACTGTAATCGTTGCATTGTTACGTACTTATTTTGTAAATGTATTCAATCCGTTAATTAACTACGTAATGCGTAATTACACGCAGAAGCTTAATAACTATTGAAATTGGTGAAAATGACCTATTTTGGCTTAACACCCATCGACATTGTGCCAGTATTTTTTCTCTTATAACGTCCGTTTTTATTATACTTGAGAATTATGCCTACTTAGTGACCTATCGGCTGCAGTTTAGCCATTTTTGCATCCGAAGTAAGAAGTTCATAGTTGATTTTTACGTATTACAGAATAAATAGTCCATACGCTAGGTAACATCCTGTGTTTTTCAGAGGTCCACGATTTATTTTTGTGGCATTATGCTGTCTGAGACGTACATATTTAGTATCATTTGGTTAACAGGCCCAAAAATGGCCACTTTGGGTTTAAACAGGGTGGTCATGTATTAAAACTAAAAATATGGTATTCGCATACAAATGTTCTTCATTTACTCAAGATGTGAGTTTGTACCTATGTGTTGTCAGTGTGGAATAGAATTTACAATATGTATATCTATAAAATATTTATGTCATTGGTATTATAGACGGTGGTGCAAAATATATACAGGGTGGGCCATTGAAAAGGAAACACGCCTATTTTGGGACACTTAGACCAGTTTCTTAAAAAAACGCTCGGACCCGTCGATTTTTTATTTTTGTGGGACAACTTTTGACGTCAATTTTGATATTGTCAGGTCAACCCCCTAGCCCCAGCAACCCCTAACTCAAGAATTTAAATAGGGAAAGGGAGTCGAGCGATCCCTCATTTGAAGCGTCTTTTAATTCTCTATTCCACAGTATGAATGAAAATAAGTTTTATTCAATTTTTTTTCATCCCCATGAAAAGCACCCTCTCGATTAACTAAGGTGGGGGTGTTGTTTAGAAAAAATCCTGAAACACACCACCTTTGACTTTTAAACGGCACATTTCGATGTCAAATTTGACTTTGTCAGGTCAACCCCCTAGCCCCAGCAACCCCTAACTCAAGAATTTAAATAGAGAAAGGAAGTCGAGCGACCCCTCATTTGAAGCGTCTTTTAATGCTCTATTCGACAGTGCAAATGAAAATTAGTTTTATTCAATTTTTTTTCCACCCTCATGAAAAGCACCCTCTAGAGTCTAGATTAAGTAAGGTGCAGGTGCTGTTTAGGAAAAATCCTGAAACACGCCACCTTTGACCTTTTGAACGGCAATAAAAAGTAGGTGTTCCCATTAAGTTTTCAAAACTCACCCCCGCTCCACCCCACAGGGGGGTGAGGGTGATGTTTCAAAAAATAAAGGAAACGTGTTTTTCCTTTTTGTAATTGGATGTGTTGTTCTCGAGATATTCAAGGGGGTATATTTTGACTTTAACACATTCACTGCCTACCTAATGCTTGTCACATTTGTCAGAAGCCGGTCGACTTTTTTGTTTATTAAGACTCTTTTCAGGAGGCCGACACGAGATCGACAAATGTTAGCATCACGCAGCCTATGCGTGATCGGCACTCAACTTATCGACTTTTTGTTTCTAAAGTTATAGGCCGATGCGAGAACAAGTATTTGCAAGCCAGGCCGCAGCGAATATCCTGCCTTAAACCCACACGTACACATCACGCAATATGTGCGTGATCGGCTTCCTGACAAACGTTACCATCACGCAGACGGCGCGCGATTGGCACTCAATGTGTGGCGTCCCGACGGCGAAAGGGTGATCCCATCAAAAAATTTACCAGAGATTTGGAATCAGTAAAGAATTTCCTACAAGATGATACCACTTCCAGCTTTCTAAACCCTGTAACATCGATCAATGCACAGACACACAGACGCACAGACATCCGCACGAATTTAGTAACCAACTTTTTGAAGTTGGTTGAATATATGGACAACTTTGCATTCCTATTTATTTTGAGTTTTGTGACCTAGAATTTATTTTAATTGCAGTTAATTGTAAAAATGATCGAATTAGACCTATGTTTACCATGTAAAAGGGCTTAAAAAAGAAGTAGCCATTTTCAAGGGTGTTAACCTGAAAAATCTTGTATCGTAAACCTTAAAATTGACTCTGCAAGTGAGATATGTTGTGTACCTTGAAAAAAATACACAACGATAGCTAGCGTCTGTATTAAAAGGTTTTTTCATAAATTTCGTAATAGTTATATTGTAGTTGTATTATACATTTCGAGTTTGATTCACCCAACGTAACAACCGTACGGGAATATTCCCTTCGTTGTTATTTCTCAATGTTGCAAATGAACTCATTGTTTGATATTATAATATGTACAGTGTGTCCCCGGATAGGTGAAACGACTCTTGTGAAAGATAAAAAATTTTCGATATAAAATTTCATTGTTTGGGGTTCAGCCCTGCTTAGTTAAAGACTAATTTCTGGCATAATTTTAGTTTTCTAAAATCATGTATGCCTTGGATATTTTCAAAAATCTGATTTTTGGTTCTAGTAAACTACCTTTGTTAGTGAAGATATAACAAAATTTGATTAACAAAAGTTGTTTAGAATCATGAAAGAGTCCTACTTCTAGAATTTCAAGCACCTAGGCCAACGTTGATGTTTTGGCAAAAACGACTTGTGAAAAATAAAAAATTTTCGATATAAAATTTCATTGTTTGGGATTCAGTCCTGCTTAGTTAAAGACTAATTTCTGGCATAATTTTAGTTTTCTAAAATCATGTATGCCTTGGATATTTTCAAAATCTGATTTTTTGTTCTAGTAAACTACCTTTGTTAGTGAAGATATAACAAAATTTGATTAACAAAAGTTGTTTAGAATCATGAAAGAGTCCTACTTCTAGAATTTCAAGCGTTGATGTTTTGGCAATTTACAATAATTTAGGTGATATGACTCTTATAAAAGCGATAAAATTCTAAATAAACAAAATAAATAAAAGAATTTCTTTAACAACAGTCATATCACCTATCCGGGGATAAACAATATTAAACTATCAGCTAAAAATTATTGTAAATTGCCAAAACATCAACGTTGGCCTAGGTGCTTGAAATTCTAGAAGTAGGACTCTTTCATGATTCTAAACAACTTTTGTTAATCAAATTTTGTTATATCTTCACTAACAAAGGTAGTTTACTAGAACCAAAAATCAGATTTTTGAAAATATCCAAGGCATACATGATTTTAGAAAACTAAAATTATGCCAGAAATTAGTCTTTAACTAAGCAGGGCTGAACCCCAAACAATGAAATTTTATATCGAAAATTTTTTATCTTTCACAAGAGTCGTTTCACCTATCCGGGGACACACTGTATATACTATATCAACTTGATCTTTTAACGTAATTAAGTGATAATAATTAGATACGGGGATGAATTCAAAGGTTCTCGGACAAAGTAATAAACGAACACAGGGCGTCGTTATACCGGCCTTGTATGAACACGATTTTTTAAATATTTTTACAATTAGGATATTCAATGTAAATCATTAAAAAAAAATATTAATTTTCCCCCAGAAGAAATGGCGCATCCGTTAGGCAAACGTGTACCACCTATTCCTTACAGTTGTGGCGTCCAAATAATTAGAATCTGAAATTAACACTATTCACTATTCATTATCAATCTAAAATATAGGTACATTAAGAAAAAGATCGGGTTAGTATTTGTCTACTTCTCGTCAGTCACATTCCTTATACAGGGTGGGCCAACAAAAAGATAACAGACGGGTTTCGGGCTAGAACATTTTTTTTGTCAATTTTATATCAAGAGGGACAACTTTTGCCTTCATTTTCAACCTGAAGTGATTCCATCTCTTAGCGCTGCGAGAACAACCCCTAAAATTTAAATAGGGATGATGGAGTAAGTGATACGTCATTTGAAAGGTCTTTCTTTCCTGAATTCAGTGCACTAGTTTTTTTAATTTTTTTTTATTTTAATAAAACAATTGAAGTTGTAAGAATAGAAAATTTAAAAACTCAAAAAAGCGCGGACAGGTCACTTGTTTTTTTAGTGAACCTAGGTACTTTGCCATTTGACAACTCTTTTCACCTTTCACTCCTTAGGTACAAGGTTAACAACCCTTACATTTATTAATATAAACAAAGGTTAATTTTTTCTTGTGCTAATTAATAAAACTAGTTTATGCAAATTCAACCTTAGTTTAATAAATGTTCGAAGAAGTTTATTCCATGCTCCGGAATCTTTGGAGCAGTTACGTGGCCGTATAGTACATGAATGGCGTTTAATTACTCCCGAAATGTTGGAAAATGTGCGGAACGATTTAATCAAAATTTGTATTATTGCAAGGAAGCTGAAGGCAGGCACTTCGAACATTTATTAAACTAAGGTTGAATTTTCATAAACTGGTTTTATTAATTAGCACAAGAAAAAATTAACCCTTGTTTTTATTTAAAATTTAAGGGTTGTTTACCCTATACCTAAGGGGTGAAACAATGTTGTCAAATGGCAGTAAAAGTACCTAGCTTCTCTAAAAAAAACATTTGACCTGTCCGAGCTTTTTGATTTTTTAAATGCCTCAAACTCTTTCCTCATTTTCCACTTTGCAACTTCAATTGTTTTGTTAAAAATAAAAAAAACTAGTGCACTGAATTCAGGAAAGAAAGACCTTTCAAATGACGTAACACTTGCCCCATCATCCCTATTTAAATTGTAAGGGTTGTTCTCGCATCGCTAAGGGATGAAATCACTTCAAGTTGAAAATGATGGCAAAAGTTGTCCCCCTTGATATAGAAACTGACGTGTTTCTGCGTTTCTAAAAAAAAAAATTTCTACCCAGAATCCCGTCTGTTACCTTTTCGTTGGCCTACCTTGTATGTATACTAGCTTAAACTAATAGATACCTAGTAATCAACCAACTTCAAAAAGTTGGTTACTAAATTCGTTCGGATGTCTGTGTGTCTGTGCGTTGGTCGATGTTACAGAGTTTAGAAAGTTTGAAATGGTGTCATCTTATAGGAACTTCTTTACTGATTCTAAATCTCTGGTAAATTTTTTGATCGGATCACCCGTTCGCCGTCGGGACGCCATTAAAGTCAAAATATACACCCTTGAATATCTCGAGAACGACACATCCAATTACAAAAAGGAGAAAACACGTTTCCTTTACGTTTTGAAACCTATTGAGTCATGATACGTAAACATCTCCCTCGCCCCTCTGTGAGGTGGAGCGAGGGTGAGTTTTAAAAACTTAAATGGGAACACCTATTTTTTATTGCACTTTGGGATTCCCCATAAAAAACTTTACTAATTTGTGTACCAAAAGTTGACTCAAAATTTTAAAACTGAACGAGTCTAAGCATTTTTTTATCAGACCATGATTTTTCAGAAAAATCATGAAAAAAATTCATAACTTGGGAACGCCACTGCATTTAAAACAAAAAACAAAAATATGGACATAGAGCATTTTAAGAGAGCAATCGGAATATAACATCAAATATAGGGTGTTCCATTAAAAAAAACAGGTCGGCACGGAGCTACGATTATTCGAAGCACCCCGGATGTTTATAAATATTTCACAAATATGCAATGGTTCGTGTCCTACAGCTTTTCTTTCGGTCCTATTTTCATATTTCGTATATCAAAATGTAGATGAAAGCTTTTTTGTCTTCGATAAAAGGGATGGTTTCAACTATACAGGGTGATTCATTAAGAATGTCCAATCTCTGAATTGTAGATTCCAGACCTCAAAATATGATGATTCTGCCCAAATGCCTTATACAAATATTGCTAGTTTCCGAGATACCGGGTGTTTAAAGTTTAAATATGAATTTTGATTTTCGCAATAACAATTAATTAATGTGATTAAAAATAATAGACAAGGGTTATTTGATATGAAGAGATCTTTGCGAAAACGGATCATAAATAATAGTTTATTGTTGTTACACATTTAGAGAATAAATTTTTTTTTTAAATTAAAATTTATTGAACTGTTTAGAAGCAAATAACTCGATAACTGATCGAGTTACACGAATCAAACAAGAGTAACTTTTTTTTGTAGAATCTAACGCTTTTCCATATTTTATTATTAGTTTGCTAATAGTTCAGCCGAAAAAAATTTTTGCTTAGATTTACTAAACACAACCAAGTATAACTAGCGCCCTCTATTAGCAATGCTAAATTAGAGTCCAAATTGGCAATCCTCATGCAAAAAAAGGTAAAACTGCCAATTTTCAAAAAGAAATTGTGAAAAAATAGAAAGTTATTGCGAAAATCAAAATTCATATTTAAACTTTAAACACCCGGTATCTCGGAAACTATCAATATTTGTATAAGGCATGTTGGGCAGAATCATCATATTTCGAGGTCTGGAATCTACAGTTCAGAGATTTTACATTCTTAATGAATCACCCGTAGATATTGCCGAGGCAACAGTCACATGGCATAATGATGTTATACCACGAAAACGAAATATAATGAAATTCGCTCATATTGACGTTTGAAAAGGACGTCAGAAAACTATGACATTACACCGCCAGTTTTAAGGCATTTATACCGGGTGTTGATCCGGCCGCTCGGTAATATCATTTTACATGTAAAATCTTGTCTATGCAATTTCCTGCTCCCCTAATTGTTTTAGGGCCAAAACATATGAGTACAAAAGTGTTTAAAATTAAAAATGCTACCTGAATGGTATGTTTTCTCCGACCATAATTCTAGAACACTAGAACACCCCATATCATAGAAAATTGTTTGAGAAAGTTGATATTGATGTGTTATAGAAATGTTGAAATCGCTCCTTTTATACGTGCAAGAGCCGATTGACAATTTTGATTTATACAAGATAAAATCGTTATGATGGACATCTCAAAAATAATATTTCTATCAGTAAGATGGTTGGTTCATTTGGCAAGAGTTTTGTATATTTTTATTGTTCTTTTTAGTTTTGTTTTGTTTCATGTCCTGATGAAGCTCCGTACGAAAGTGGGCGAAACGTTGACTTTTCGGTGCAACTTCGCAAGACAATTTTATCTAACTGACTCTGACCGTGGAAACCTCCGCTCTGTCAATATAATTCAACCAACTCGTAAGCTTTTACTCGTCTTATTAAGTGTGAACGTATAATAACGCATTTCAAAGAAATATTACATGACACATTTTCGCTATTTTTATTTGTTCGACATTCTGTTCCTTCCTAATTTTTACACGTAATCCTCACTCGCTCTGTATTATACAGGTGAGGATAATCAAGCACGGAAGATCCATTGTCTGCGTGGCTCAATTTCAAACTGAAGGAAGTAAAGAGGGCGGAATTGCGCCAAAGAATAAGTCCACTGAAATAGAAAATGCAAGTTACAGTTATGCAAGTGTCACTTTTTTATACGTACAATTTTTTTTCCATTCGTGCGTTAAATCTACTACGGTTGAATTCCTGAAACATTTAATAGTTACTTTTTGATCAGACCGTAAAAAATTAATTGTAAACGGTACCTTTTTTTATAGCAGTGTTCTACTAAATTTGTGTAACCGAGACCATTTTTCCTCGTTTACCATTGCATAATTTGTGCAGTTATAATATTACATGTAATAATTGAAACAAACCATCAGTTATACAATCAAAACCGCAGAGTAAATGTAACCCCACTGCTCATTATTACATATTTACAAATTTATAAATATACACATTCTGCAAAATGTAAATCAATAACTAAACTAGAAGTGTAAATATGAAACGAAATTTAAATTTATTAATTCTGACAATTTTCTTTATAAAATTGTCAAACGTTGAAAGTGTAAGGGTGCCGGAAAATTTGGAGGAGTTGATTGAATCGGGTAAAAAGCGGACCGTACTTATAAATATGTCGGAGTTATTTTATAAAGATGCTTTTAGGGGCGAATATTGCTTATATTAAAAGTTACAGTAATGGAGATGACGGCGATAATGAAAGCGGATATCACAAAGTGTCAAATGATAAGGGTGGTGATGGATATAAACATCTTGATAGTTTCCATAAGGCGGATTCTGATAAATATGGATATGAAGCACATTCCTCTTTTGGAAAAGCTGCCGGTTACGATGATGAAGCGGGTGAAAATGTGAAATATACTGATGAAGGTGATAAACGTAAGTTCATTTGTTTTCTTGATATTTTTAATTATTAAGCGTATATAATTTAATTAAATTTAATAATATAATTATACAACCTTTCATTATGGAGTGAATCACACATTGTAATCAGACATCTATCATAATTTCAGATCTCACCAATTCACAAACACTCCCCTTGTTCTGAATATCTTGTCTATTACATTGTCCCATGTTTTCTAGGTCTTTCTCTGAGTTTTCCTCGTGTACTTTTACTTTCCCTATGAATTTCGCGTCTTTTTTTTGGTTATCCCACTAACTCAACTGCCTCTTCTCTACTAAGGTCAACACCTAATTCTTATTCTATCAATACTCTACTTATGTATACATGATTTTAAATGACCTTTTAGCGCATTTTTCTTTAATTAAGAAAAAATATTATTTGCATTTTGGCTTTGCAAAAGTTGCCAAAAGTACTGCCAGAATAAGCAGGAAAGCTTTCATGACATTACTCATGGTTTGCCTTAGGGATAGTGATTCCTTAGGGAAAAAAACCAATGGATTGTGGCGATGGGAAATATGTAAATTTGATGGTTTTGTCTCTTAATAAAGTTATAATTATTGTATTGAGTGCTAGACTAGGACACCGTTGGTAAGGACCGGGTTCGTTTTCCAGCGGCGCCAGAAAACTTTGGCACGTTTTCCTGCTCGAGATCGATTCTCCCTGAACATATTCCGTTTATGACTGAGTTGCATTAAGCGGGATTATCCCCTTATAACATGGTAAGGTGTTCAAAAAACGGGATTATTTTTATATTTTTGTTTCCAAAATTTGTCTGTTGTTCATTTTTCATGATTAACTTCATCATTTTGATTTTTGTATTAAGTACATTTTGAAAATATGGATATTTTTCACTTTCGTGACACACTTTTACGCCTGCATAGGGCCACTACAATTATAGCACTCTTTAGTATCGTCCTTTTTCAGGTTCGGTGTATTACTTCTATTTCCCAGTTTTTTATAGCTTCTCTTTTTGCCATGTTTTATTTAGAAGATTAATTAGTTTGTGTTCCCAGGACGTTTCGAGGTTTTTCTCTGCAGTGGTTTTATTCCATTTTTCATTCCATGCAACATTATTTTAAGGACTTGCAATTATTTCTCTTTATTTTCACATATTTCTTCGTCCCTTGCCCTATTCATGTCTTAAGAACTTTTTCGGACCGATTGTAAGCGGCTTCGAAGAAGCTTCTTTTGTATTGTGCTTATCAATATTTTCACAATTATAATGGTGTAATAAGTGAGTTATGAATGTTCCGTTTGTGCATCCACGCTCTTGCCAGATTCTTTTCCAGGGTTTGCTTGAGATTCACATTTTAATTTGGGAGCCTTAAGGAATAGCATTTCCAGCAGATCCCAAGAGATTTATTTCCCAAAATAATATAATTTCTAATTTAAAAATTATTTATTTTGGGTAAACTGTGTAATGGTTTTTTATTGATTAAATAATCCAACCGTTTCGGACACCACTTACAGGTGCCTTCTTCAGTGGGTTAAAATTAAAATTAAACGAAAAGAAAACTGAGAAATTGTACAATTAAACTACTAATAATATGCCAACTAAATAATTAATTATGATTATCCCAAAATAAATAATTTTTAAATTATAGTGAACAACTGTGGAAGCTTTCATTATTATATTAACATAATTTCTGTTTATATTTCCCGAATTTTGAATATTATTTTGTTCTATACGGGCATAAACATTCAAAATGTTCTATTGATACATTACAACAATAATGAAACGTATTATTAGATAGTTTCGTCTAAAACAACCAAATTGGATGGCACATAGTGTTAGTAATCAATCTTTATTGCAGATTAATCACATTAAAATTTCAAAACTAAAATTTATGATCCTATAGACGTTTGTTAATAATTTGAAGTACGTTTAGCAATTAGTAAGGCACAATTTCATTAAAAATGAAGGGCGTTACAGCATAATAAATTATTAGTATCGGTGGAAAACCTTTAAAGCATTCATGTCTCAGAACATTCTAATACTTAAACCTCATCACCAAGACAGGCAGCTACATATTAGAATAATGCCACTATGTTGTTTTTGAAATAAACATTCTGAAATCTAACATAAATATATAATGGCGTCTTAGAAAAGAATCCGAGTTGTTATGAATACCAATACAGCTTGAAATACAATTGAAATTGTATATTTCAAACGTACACTTTCTCCTTTAAAAAGGGAATAAATTTTTGGTTTTCAGCTTTCGAACGTGGTGTACATACGTTTATATGGAACGCCGTTTTACTTTTTATTACTAAAGTTAATTTCGTCCCTTTTAAACAAACTTCAATTTTTATTATGTAAATTTGTATGACTGTCTATTTATTTTAGTATATTAAAAATGTTTGTTAAAAAAACTTCACACATTTAAATTGTTAGATGAAAATGAGTTTCTTGATTTAATATATTTCACACAAAAATTTGTGGCACTCGTTTTCAAACCTTTCATTTAAATTGAGAAGCAAAATATATGAACAAACATTGGAATTCGTGTAACATTTTTATTTAACAAACAAAAAATAGCAACTAATTTAAATGAAAGAATGAAAATGTATGTCGAATTAAAGTGTTACATGAATTAAAATGTTTGTTAATAATATTTGTTCTTTAATTTCAAATAAAGAATTAAAATGATCAACAATCATATTAATTCTGAATTAAAATGTTTGTTGATAATTTTAATTGGTCGCTTCGATCGGTGGTGTTATTTTGAACTATAATTTACATGTGTTTCCTTATACTGGTGTAGTTTCAATAACTGCCACCGATCGAAGCGACCAATTAAAATTATCAACAAACATTTTAATTCAGAATTAATATGATTGTTGATAATTTTAATTCTTTATTTGAAATTAAAGAACAAATATTATTAACAAACATTTTAATTCATGTAACACTTTAATTCGACATACATTTTCATTCTTTCATTTAAATTAGTTGCTATTTTTTGTTTGTTAAATAAAAATGTTACACGAATTCCAATGTTTGTTCATATATTTTGCTTCTCAATTTAAATGAAAGGTTTAAAACGAGTGTCACAAATTTTTGAGTGAAATATATTAAATCAAGAAACTCATTTTCATCTAACAATTTAAATGTGTGGAGTTTTTTTAACAAACACTTTTAATATATGTACTAAAATAAATGGAGAGTCATAAAAATATACTTAATAAAAATTAAAGTTTGCTTGAAATGCTATAAACAAAATTTAATATTTAATACTAAGGGCAAGCAAATATTTAATAGAATGAATTTAAATGTATATTATTAATTTTTACTATAATTTTTGTGTTTGTTTAAAAAACTTCAAGTATTTATACCGATAGATGATTTAAAATGTTACTTGAATAAAAATGTACATTGAAAATAAAAGAAGTAACTTTGTAATTTCTTAAATTTTAATGAATAAGTTTAAATCTTAGGATATTTTTAAGCAACTAACATTTTAAATGGTAGAATTAAAACGTTTGTTGATAATTTTACTTGGGCGCTTCGATCGGTGGCAGTTAATGAAACTACACCAGTATAAGGAAACATATGTAAATTATAGTTCAAAATAACACCACCGATCGAAGCGACCAATTAAAATTATCAACAAACGTTTTAATTCTACCATTTAAAATGTTAGTTGCTTAAAAATATCCTAAGATTTAAACTTATTCATTAAAATTTAAGAAATTACAAAGTTACTTCTTTTATTTTCAATGTACATTTTTATTCATGTAACATTTTAAATCAACTATCAGTATAAATACTTGAAGTTTATTAAACAAACATTAAAATTGTAACTAAAATTGTAAACTTAAGAAAGAAGTTATTTTAAACATTGAGTATAAAAACTGACAATAAAAAGTAAAACGGCGTTCCATACGTTTACTCTTATTTCCTTGTCAGATTAATAATTCATAAGTCACTCTTGCAAAATTTGTTTATCATTCGTTAGTGACCTTCCTTTTGGGTACATTAATGTACAGGGATAGTCATTATAAATTACCCAATGGATATTTTCGTAATTATTGCAGATAGATGCCTATATTAAATGTAAAAGTTGTAGGATAATAAGCGAAGTGTCCTAATTTATCATGAAATACACAGTGGCGTACCGCAGCTAAGAGATATAAAATATATTATACTTTTTTAAATGGAACACCCTGTATTTTATTTTATTTTCATGAAGCCCATATTTTTCTGATTTCAAAAATATACCATATGATACCCATGGCTTGAACTGTTTTAGAGTTATTAGAGGTTGAATGTCGCACGTAGCAATTAAGCTATTTACTATTGTTATGGAAATAAATATTTTCCAAGTAGGCTATGAGAATGAGTTCAAGCCATGGGTATGATATGGTATCATAGCCTACTTGGAAAATATTTGTTTCCATAACAATAGTAAATAGCTTAACTGCTACATGCGACATTCAAACTCTAATAACTGTAAAACGGTTCAAGCTATAGGTATCAAATGGTATATTTTTGAAATCAGAAAAATATGGGCTTCATGAAAATAAAATAAAATACAGGGTGTTCCATTTAAAAAAAGTATAATATATTTTATATCTCTTAGCTGCGGTACGCCACTGTGTATTTCATGAGAAATTAGGACACTTCGCTTATTATAGTCTGTAAAATGAATGTTTGCGATTTTCGGCTTAGCGCTTTATTTGGCGTACACATTCGTAGTTTGTATCTATTTCGTTCTAACACACAATATTTGGAAATAGAGAGAATGTGATGCTACATTATCGTCGCCACGGGTGGTGAACTAAGACAGACACTATACGTTTAAAACATCTGTATTTGTGTCAGGTGTGCTAGACGGAGACAGTAATGTTTATTTTAGGCGTCTCTTTAAAGACTGAATTGTCTGTTGTAATCCTTTGACAGGGGTATTCAAAAGTTATTTTCGCGTGTTTGTAACAACTACTGAAAATATGTTATATTCCTTCAATTTATATAAAGAAATTAAAACGTAATTGAAAATATAATAATATAATTTATTCGTCAAAGCACTGGAAGGTTACCTACATCATTTCGAGGCCACGGAACAGGAGAAAATTGACAGCATCGGAGAACTTCTAGACGGGAATGCAAGATCATGGGCTGAACTACACAGCAAGAATTGGAGCAATTTCCAGAATTTCAAGGAAGAATTCCTAAAACAGTTTTGGTCTGAGGAGATCCAAGATAAAATCAAACTAAGGGTAGCAACTCCAAAGTTATATAAACCTTAGGAATGGTACTTGTGTAGACCACATTTGATATTGGGTGAGTAAGACGGCCCATCTCAACCCACCGATGAAAGAAGAGCAGCTAGTTGGTGCGTTATCAAGAGATTTTCCCAATGATGTCGAGAACATCCTCATAGGATCGGGAAGCCAAACCATACAGCAACTGGTTAGAACCGTGGAAAGAATCCAAGAAGCAAATCAAGACTCAAGAAGAGGTTATCAAGAACGAAGACGAACTCGAGACGATAGGAACACTCGAGAGGATAACGGAGGGAATAATTCTCGGGATGAGCAACGCCGGCCGTATGAAAGGGTCAACCAAGTCAACCATACCCATTGGGAAAAAAGGGAACTCCAGGAGAATCAGAAGGGTCGACGAGAACGTCTGGAGCTGCAGTGCACCATACATAAAGGATTATTGTATAGGAAGAGCATAAGAGGAGAAGACTGGTGGCTGGTTTGTATACCGACAAGAATGGAAGAAAGTTTGATTTGGGAATACCATCACTTATATGGACATTTTGGTTCCAAAAAATGTGCAGCGCTGATAGCAGAAACCTGTTACACACCAAATAGCAAGAAGAAATGTGCCCAAGTCTTGGCGGGGTGTGAGTTGTGCCAGAAGAGCAAGGTTACTAATCGAAGATCGGAAGAACTCATGAAGAATGTGACGGTAGAAAGTCCGTTACATCTCCCATCTGAACCCTCGACCCATTAAAACAATATACTTTTTAACACTGTAATTTCAATACCCCGAATTTATTCGGTTTGTTTGGTAAGAACATTTTGCGGTGATAGCGTCCCCTGAACGCATGCAACCGTACTTGTCCAATTTTTGAAAATTTTTCGAAAAGTCATTGCTGCGGTAACGTCATTTTATTTCTTCCTTTGTTACCGTGTAGACATGCCAACAACGACAAAATTCTCTTCACTGGCACGGTACTTCAAAATAATTCTCGACCAGTTCCATCCATTACGAAGATTAAGCTCAAATCTTCATGTACAGATTTAAAAAAATCATTGTGTAAGTTGATATCGTTCGCGGATAATTTCCAATTTTTGCTGGGTTCTCAAAACTATTTCAGAGCTTATTTTGGTGGAAAACAGGCAGGAAACCTCTTGCATATTTTTTACTAGACCCTTCACACCAGGCAATTTCATGGTTAGTTTATTTGCAGCAGACAGCGTTGTACGTTTTATTTTTTCTTGTTTTGAACATTTCACCCCATTTTTGCCATAATATTGTCGTGATGCGTTTGAGGAGCCATAGGCAATAAACTGAAGAAAGTTAAAATTTTTAGCGGGTTTTCCAAGATTGTGGAGAGAACACAGGGTGTGTACTTGAATTTTTACCCTATCGACATATTATACAATTGAAAAATCTTGAACTACTAGACCTTTTGTAGAGCAACGTCCCTTTTTGACCTTATTCACTCTTGATGAGAGATGGTTATTGTCACTTATTACAGTAACAAGCTGCTAACTGATCACGATCTTAGTCACGACAGGGTAGCAATCACAAAAATCTTGAGCTTTAGACTCAATGTGCTTGAAGCTTGGACATTTTGGCGCACTCGACCATTAGAAAACTACCCGCTTCGGGAGCCGTTTTCCAAATTTTGGTCTCGTGTGCTAAAATTGTCCCTTATGAAACTAGTCCTAATATACTATTGTTTGATTTCATGAAAAAAAGCAAATTTTTGAACATTATCTTACATTATTATCTATCTATGATGCTCTTCTCTATCAACACTTTTTCATTAGACTTTTTAGTTTCTGTAAGTCCGTTCTCTGTTTATTTTTACAATTCCAGATTTCATTGATTTCCTTTTGTTTTTATGTAGTATGTATTTTCACATATCTTATCTAATATTTATAAAGTTGAACCAATTTGAAAATCCCAGTAGCTTCTTATTGTTAGCAGCGATGCAATACCTTAATTAATTATTAATTCAACATCATTCTATCAGACCATCTAATTATTTGATGAATTAGAAAATAATAGCCATTCAAGAACAGCTTAAGCCTTCAAAGTTTAATCGGGAAGAATTAACAGGTAATCTTTTCCGTTTTTCGCGACGTCGGAATCTTCATTAATGAACGATATTTGTGTTTATAACCTCGTTTTGTTTATGAACGCGACTTTGTTAAAATATAATTTATACGTTCGCCAAAATTTAATTAGCGCTAATTAAAGCACGTCTAACAAGTAAATTAGTATATTTCTCATTTATAACCATAGTTAAAACTTTTTGGTCAGAAAAGCAAGTGAACGAAAATTAATTTCGGTAAACGCTATAATTAATTTTCTAAATTGATTTGCCGTCCGTTTTTGTTACTCAATTACTTATTTAACAACTAAAATAAATATTTTATAATCTCTCATTTAATTAAATGAATCCACAAAGGCTCAGTCGGTAATTTTAATTTATTATCAACAAATTTAATAGCCCTCTTTAAATTATTTTTCCCGAACGCGTACTATGAACATTTAAAACCGGTTGCGGATATACATATAAAATTTTACGATGTTTAACCGGTCGGTTAATTAATTTATTTTAGGATATTGTCCCGTGTATAAGTAACAAAAAAAAATTTTTACCTAATAAATTGGGATTGGAAGGTTTTCCGGTGATCTATATTTTAAAAGAAAAAAACAGAGCTTTTACATGTTTAACGGTGTTCTCTTATTTTTGTAGAAAAGGCGGACTATGAAGATGAACAATACAATGATAAGGAGATAGAAGAGAAAGAGAGTAAAAACGCCTACAAGATTGTGGAGTAAGTGCTCGGCTTCATTTCGTGTCCGTTTTTATAGTGACGTATATCAACCCTTTTAATCTTTACAGCAATGAAGGCGATAGCAATTATTATAGCGAAGGTAACGCCGACGCTACCGACGCTCTCGGATACACTGGAGAGTATAACGCAGGTGGTGGCGATTCTAGATCGTACGATAACGGTGGTGAAACGTATTCACATGGACATCCTGAACATTATGAAGTTGAAGAAGGTGTTGAGGGTATGTGGAGATAAGGTTTCTACCTCATTTAAATTATTTAATAATTTCATAGTAACAACCCCTTCTCTCAATCTCTCGTAGGTTGTAGATTATAAGAAATAAGGGTCGAACAGTGTGCCTTAAATTCATCGAGAAAGACTGTAGAATTTCGATAGACCGTACCCAGTACAGCAATTACCATCGCTCTTTTTATACGTTAACCTATAATTTACTGCAATAGGTTAAACCTATTTAGATCGATTTGAATATCTATTTCATTCGGCTCACGTTAAACATTTGAAAAACTACTTATTTTTAATAACTGTGAGTTATTCATTTTAAGAATCCTCAGATCCATTATAATTTTGTACTGTTGTACGTCCGTGTGCGCGATAACTCATTTCAGAAGTGACCATTTGTTTCGAAATTACGGGTTCTTTACAAATTAAGAATGAATGCTATTGACTTTCAGGTCCATAGGCCAATTGGGACTAAAGTTACATTATGGGTTCATATGTGGATCGGGAACGGTAAACAATATAGACTGGCAACATTTTAGAATTTGGTATAATTAATTCTCTATATTACGTATCGAGTTTGGACTTTTGCTAAAATATAAGTTATGATCCTTAGATGGGCATTGGGCAACTATTCAACATAATTCCCATCCGTGGTCCATGTCAAAAGTTATGAAGCAAAACTTACTCAAAATCGTTAATTATACACCAATTTCGTGGGAGACGTACCTACAAATGCAATCTCAATAAGAGAATTTCATGGATTTCAGGCTACCATATTCTTTTTGACCAAGACATGTCAAAATTATTTATTGCGGGCCAATTTCGTTAATATAAAGTGTCCAAACCCATGACATCGGTGCCCAATACGCGAATTTCATACATTTTCAGCTACCACATGGTTTTTTGGATAAGGCATTGAAAATTGTTATTTCTGGACCATAGTATTAATAAAATATATAGACCCAATAAGTGCATTTCCAATTAAAAATGGTTATTTATGTCCCAAATTCATTCAAATGCGTTACGTAAACCGCATGGTTTTTGACTTGTCAAAAATCGTTATTGATGTAGGTACCCATTTCGTGAGGAAATAACGCATTGCATCGATGCCCAATAAAGGAAACCATGCATTTAGGCTACCACGCGAATTTTACCTAAGGAATCCAAGTTACAAGGGTTAAATGAATGGTCATCAAAATAAGTGTTGGTAACGCTGAGGTTCTCTCGATATTCCGTTGTATCTTGTATCGCATTATCTTTTTTTAAAAACCAGCTGAAACGTTTTCAATTGGGACGGTTTGCTAGAAATAGATTGTCCTGTCACTCGATAAACGAGGAAAAAATTACTATAAGAAACGAAAAAGTGACGTAAAATAAGAAAGGCAAACATCCTTATGCAAGACTAAGCTAGGATAAGAAGAAAATCAAGACTAGGATCTCCAAAAACATGCGAAGTTCTTGATGGGTACGAACAACTGGGTGGACAACAACTATTAAAAAATACTAGCGGCTCAGATCATGAAAGCGAGGCAAAAAGGTTACACAGCATTGGTAAAAAAAGGACACAGTGGAACAGAAACCATCCGTCTTCGAAATATCCACCTCTGGGTGAGTAATTGAGGAAATTGAATAAGACAAATATAGAAAAAAGCAAAATTCTTAATGCAACAGGTAACAGATCTGGCGGTGGTAATGGAAATGAACAAGGATAACCATTCATCTATTTTCCTTCATATTTGGGAAATTCATGAACTACTTTATTTTCAGTTCCAACCCTTTTTCCAATTTGTGTATTATTTCTTTGATTTCTTGTTTTTCTTTTTTCTTTTGTCGCTTTATAAATTTTTCTTCGAGTTTTTTTAATATGGTGCAAATCTCTCATCTATCTCTTTGAAATTTCCCACTTTATTATTTGGCATAACTAATATTTTAGTTGTTTGGTATATATTATCGTTTAGCTGCGTTTACTCTTTTCTTGCATTATTTGTATTTTGTTTTCCTTGTTTTCCTAGTTTGGTATTTTCTCTTTTTTGCCGCATCCGTATGTTGCCGCTTTTGTTCCATTCCTTATTCTCAGTCTCCATTTTTTGTTTATGCCCGCTTCGTTATTCATTCACCTTTATCTTTTCTTCCCTGAATTCTTAAGCATCTTTTGTAGTTTTGGCGTTAACAAACAAAGAAAAGTGTTACCGCACCTTTGGACACGACGATCTTGCCTTAGGGACTGAATTCATGGCACGTTTTTTGTCGTTAGCCTGTGTATGTGGTAAAATCGGGCTCATCATGTTTTACATTCGCTTAATTATTTGTTGAACTAGAATGTATCCTGAGTTTCAGAGTGGCAGTGAGCTTTACCATCATCTATTTGTCGAAACGGGCACGTGTCGGAATAGGCGACAGGTTTACAATAAAAAAGTACCATGAACTCAGTCCTCATAGCTAGTGCTCCAATATTTTGTTGTAAAATGAATATTACTACTATGATTGTTAATTTAAAGGTTGTAGTTACAGTAGTTAGTTACAGTTCATTTTGTTCACTCACCTCGAGGATTTTTTTACAAGGTCAACTGTTTGCCCTGTTATCCCTTTGCCAGTGCGGAACAATGCATCACTTCCATTAGAAGGATGCGAACACTTTTAGCAGCAACCCACAACAAACTTACTACACAAATATAATAATAAACCGTGTCCGTTTCGATAACGTCGACTACATTGGAACAAGTACGCCCATTCTTACGTCACTAACCTGAAACTTGATAGTTAACGTTCCTGAATCATTCTTCGAGATTGAAAAAAAATTACGTAAAGGGCGTGCCAATTTATATATTTGCTAGGAACCTTTACATATTCATTTTAAACAAATTTTGCAAAAAACCGTAGGTCATTCGCCATCTTTCCAAAAACGATAAGAACGTCTATTGATTTATGAATATCTTAGGATACTAAAAAGCGGGCAATTACTAGTAAATGCCACTATAGCGAGCAAAGCATTATCCTCGCCTCACCTAGAATCCACAGAAACTTCCTCGTATGGATGCTCCAGCACGTATGGAATTAAAACTGACAAGACACGGAAACCCAACTAAAGGTAATCAAATCAAAAATGAACTACTGAAAATATACGAAACGGAAAAGCAGACACGAAAAACAATCCCAAGAATGTTTGGCATTGTTTAAACATAATTGATTGGATTTTAATGGGAAGATTTGTGGTTGTACTAGATGAGCCGTGTGTTCTCATCGGTATTCTTTAGAAACAAAATTAAAAATCCAAACACAGAAGTGATAAAAAGGACAACCCGCACCAAAGAAAATCAAAACAGTTCTATCGGCCTTGAAAGTCATGGTTTCAATTTCTTGGGATGCGAAGGGTTGTTTTTTTTGTTGAGCACCTTAAAAATAGGTGAAATAATTAATGCAGTACCATTATATTGAACGCAAAAGTACAACTTTTCTACCATAATTACGTTATGCGATATCCTTTTGTTTCCTTGTCCTGACTGGGAACTTTTCAATTCATCCTTGTATTATTTCTTTTTAAAATGACTAAAGTGATTTCTCCTCCAATAGTGGAGACCTTTTCACGTAGTTGATCAGTGGTAGGGTTAATGAGATATCAAGTACTTCATTTTCAGAGCCTTGAGAATGACTCGTCGAAACGTCGATCATCTAAATGAAGTACTTGATGTCTCATTAACCCTACCACTGATCAACTCCGTGGGAAGGTCTCCACTATTCGAAGAGAAATCACTTTAGTCATTTAATTCTAAGGAGTCACAAAGCATTCTTTTTAAAAGTTTATTAGTTGTTTTTGAATTTAACCTACGTTAAAGCGTTTTTAGTAATCCAACACTACCATTTTGTTAAACTAACCGATATTTAAAAGCTCATTGTAATTTTTCTTTGCTACCAGCTTTATTGCTGATTTGTGTAGATAAAATATATACTAACCTAACGTATCTCACACAATTTCCATTCTTTTTCGTTATTTCCTATTTAGAATGATACAATCTATCGATTTCATATTCATAAGGATTACCTTTTCTCTTGCTTAAAATGTGTTTTTTTTCTGGTTACATGTTTCAATGTGTACTAGCATCGTATCAAATGAAAACATTTTTCTTTATAAACATCGGTTTGCTACCGATAAACAAAACTAAATAAATGCCATAAAATACGTTTCCTTCTACACGTTATTCAACAAACATTTATATAAGAAATAGAAATACTACCCACTATAAAACAAAAAATTACACAATAATCCACGGATTTCTTTTATTTCTGTTGCTTTGACGATTTTTGTTTTTCTCTGGCGAATTCTTTCTTCCATGTCTAATGTTTTTATATCGAGCACCTGTGACTTATCGTTATAATATTAAGTCGTACCCAATATTTCATAAGGAGACTTAATTACGAAACTAGATCAGATTACGAGGATTAGTTAGTAATTATTATTATTTATATCAGATTTGCAATTTCGGATTATTGTTTTACGAAATCTCCTATACATAATATGGTGCTGTTCCCTTGAACACCGGCAACCACTTTTACGTGCTTGTGTACGAGTTGGGCCAATAAGCCCGTGATTTTTGAAACGTAGGGTTTTCTGCAAAGCATGTCTTCTTTCTCCTTGGAGCTCAATGCATGTCGCCCAATGTTTCCTGACCCCTTCCAAATTGGCAAAATCTTCAAAAGATACATTTGTTTGACTGATGATTTCATCGTTGGAGCCAAGTCCCTTTTCGCAGATCAATTACTTCAGATTTGAAAACAGGAAACATTCTAAATCGCAATAATATTCGTGGGCAATTCCATACATTTTTCTATTGTTCTGCGCACTGTCTTAGTGGAAGGGCACTTTCTTCTTGATCAAATGCGGTCCCATTTTCTCCAAATCGTCCAATAAATTGATGGATTATTTTTCCCTTTTGAAGATAATCGATGTGAATTATGCCGCGTGTAACTCAAAAAGCTGTCTTGGCTTTTTTCGATATAAATTTTCCTGAAGAAACGGACTATATCGACGTCTGATTGATCTCCGATGTCATATGTGACATCAATGTTTCGTGCACAGTTGCGCAACGGAGTAAAACAACGCCAAATATCCCTTCGAGGTTGCCCCGATTGCGTTCGTGACCCATTGTGACCAAATCTGGAGCCCACCTACCTTTATCACTTTCCCTATCATCATTCAAAGGTAAAACCGATGAGCTATGCGGTGGACCCATCTAGTGGAGATGCCTACAATCTCATTTCTAATCTCCGTTCGGCCATTAAGCTTATCCTCGGTTTGAGTGACGGTTTTCTCAGCAAAAATAATGCTTGATGAGCACACTATTTTCATTGTCTTTAAAATTTACGTTGTTGTCAAACACAAATTAAATAGCGTAGTTTACTCAAAATTTAACAATAGTCCATTGACAGATGATGGTTGTATGCGGGAGCAAACGCGGGAAATACAAAAGGTTTCGGACGCATTGACCCACCCTCGTAGGTGCATACTGTGACTGCCAAGGATCAATTCATTGGTAATTGATAGAACAACCTCACGAAATTCAGAATTCAGAAATTGAAATTTGAAATTTATTCACTTGCCTTTTTTTCCGTTACCTACAGAATAAGAATAAGAAATTGTGATGATTGTCGTCTTTTCCAAATTTTTTGCCCTACACGCAGAAAGTCTGATGCAGTTCAGTGAGTTGGCTCAAATAATATTTGCCTAGATCTCCCATCTTGAGAATTTCTTTTAATTCATTGGCTGCTTTTTGAAGCAGACAAACTAATTTAGTTTTACTTCGCCTAAAAACATGATGTAGGTACATACGAGGGACATTTCATAAATAATGCACAGTATTTTTGATTTACTGACATGTTTATTTTTTGACAAAATCTCTTTACAATCCATCAATGTAGTCTCCATTCTTCTCAATTACTGACTCCCAACGTCTGGGAAGCTTTACATTTCCATTAAACACTCCTTCTTTGTTCATCTGGCGAATGGTTCGGGTAACGGCTGCAGAAAGCTCTTTAGGAGTTGAAAAACGACGTCGTCGCAGAGGTTTTTTCAATTTTGGGAATAAGTCTGGTGGACTCATGTCAGGACTGTAGGGTGCATGTTGTAGCACTTCCCAACCGTATTCGTGGAACTTTTCTCTTACGACATTGGCCGTGTGTGGGCGAGCGTTGTCGTGGAAAATGAGTGGCCCAGACTCGAACAACTGAGGTTGGGTTTTGTGCACTTTTCGGTTCAGGTTTTGAATGAATCCACGATAATACAGTCGTGTGACACTTTTTCCACATGGAACTCTGTCTGTAATGATGATTCCATAATGATCGTAAGCAAAGATCAACATTTGTTTCAGCTCGACGGAATTTTTTTGGACGTGGGGAAGATGGACCTCTCCACTCGTTCGACTGTGATTTCAATTCCGGTTCAAAGTCTCTAATCCACGTTTCATCAGTGGCGATTATTCGATGTAAGAAATTTTGACATTTAACGTCAAATCTTTGTTTCAACAAGGTCGCAGTCTCCAGGCGTTTGTGTTTCTGTTCAGCACTCAAGCAGTGAGGGATCCATCGCGCTGCAATTTCCCTCTTTATCATCAATGATAAAACGTTAATAAGCTGCCAGTTCATACTATATTAACTGCTCCAGGTCATCATTAGATTTTCTTGGGATTGACCACGACCTCTTCATCATGAATTTTTGATTTTTGAAGATAGTTTTTGAGTACTGTCAAAGTTATCTCTAATCATTGCATTAGTAGATGTGTTACCAATGTTATACGGCAAATGGCAATTTATCTTACCGTCTTCAACTAGTACTGATGGGTATTATGAACTTTTCTTCAGGGGATAGGTTATGAGGTGTAAACCATTCACCAAATTTACGCACATCATCAGACAATCTATTGAAAAGTTTCATGTTTTACAAATGATGCTCTATCATCTTTTATTGTAAGAGTAGCCTATTCAACGTTACATGACGTTTTGATTTGGAAGGAAGTGGTTCAACTTTGGCTGCTCATTACGGTTATATCCTTCGATGATTAGTGCTTTACTACTTTAATTGACTGAATTTTTTCATGGATATGGAAGAAAAAATCTAAAATCATAGATGTTTTTCAGAAATTAAGACCGATGCCGATGTATTTAGAAAGAGGTAACCTGCGGATGACCACAATAAAGTGGTAGGAAGGTTGAGTTTCTCTCTAATGATTTTTTCGACATTTTTATGTACCTAAAGTGTCACCAATTTTAATGTGCTACATTTTTTTGGGTAATCAAGCGATTTACTTTCACACTAAACTCGTCTAACATTTATTTTCTTAAATTATCTTAAAAACATTAAGTTCGCCATAAACAGTGATGCCTGTAGGAAGAACGAACATGACTATGTTGCGATTGCCCAAAGAAACCTAGATTTTTCTAAAAAAAAAATACACTTCAAACACAGAAGTAAACGATCAGATTAGATACTTTTTAATCGTAAACTTTAATGTGCCACGAATTGTTCTTCTAATTCTGTAAGTTTTGTTCAATGGAAATGAATAACCTAATCAAAACACAGTAATTAGGTATATTCTACCCATGACGTACTCGTAATTTCACGAATTGAAACAACAGCGCAAGAACAAGAAGATAAATGTGTATCTTTTTCAGTTGGTTAAGCATAAAATCTTGTCCAAATGAAACTGTTCCCTCACTCGTCGTTGGCTTTTTCAGGGTAAAGAAAGTAATTTCGCGATACGTCTTTGCGATACAAACACAATACCTAATGCGAGATAAAATTGGTCAATTTAGTAACGTATAAATCATCCCTGATTATTTATCGGATTTACATTTATCAATCCCCAAAAATACGTGACGCAACGAAAATATTGAAACTCGTATGAACTGATTGAGTAACAAAGTGAAAAATTACGATTTTGCTTTATTCTGCGATTTTCAAATGATCATCAATAATAATTGTTATTTATTGTACGCAGTTCTTGGACGATTTATATTATATTTTGTTATGATGTTTAAAAGATTTGCTTTTATGTTAATGAAATATTTCGTAACGTTTACATGTATAATTCTAATTATTATCTATTATTTTAAAAGCGGAGAGCGAGCCTGGCAATTATGAATCTCGAGGAAATATAATAAATGAAGATGAAAATTCGGAATACACATTTGATGGTGGCGACGAAAGTGCTGGAGAACATTATACGGCGGCGGAGGGCGATGATGACACTTATTATTAAATAGGTACTCTAAATTTGCTGTATTTATTCGATTTAATAAATGTAAATTCTCCGCTTGTTTTTCTACGTTATTTAACTTATAAAAAGCACATTTTAGTTATGATTTCATATTTTAAAATGAGATTTTAGAGATAGGTATGTGAATACAGAGTGTTGGCTTACCTTCAATTGTTTTTGTTTCTTTCATCCATTGGGCTTTTTACCAAATTTCCATAGTAAACGCACTTGCCAGGCCATTCAAAGTACTAGTAAGCTAAAATTTGTAGTAGCATCTCGAGCATTTAGGTGCTACAAAGTAAACCATTTTAAACTGCGACCATACAATGCTATAAAACCATCCCTCAAGTTCTGTATTTTCTTTACCACGTTTCATCATGCATACGTAGAATGGTGGCTTTAATTACCTCCGAGAAAGTGGGATTCTATCCCTAGCCTCCCAGCTACTATGAAGAAAAAAGGCTACTGGAAAGTGAAATTGAATTAGAGCATTTTGTCAGCATATAATTTCCACGTGAACATCACATTAGTACCCCAAGAAGAACATATACTTGCAACTATAGAATGTATAACAATCTCAATATTGTCATAAATATCAACAATTCAACACAAAATTAATTTTCTCCAAACTTTCATTGTGGAACTTCATAATTAATTGTAATAAGAAACATAAATTTATAAAATAAATTTGTCGATTGGTTCCTTCCAATGCGATCTTTTAGAAAACCTGGACATTGTGGTATTAGCTCGGTTGGTACGATTTTATCAAGTGTAAACATTTGTGAGCAAATATCGTTAATGACTTTAAGCAAACAATTATCACCAATATACAGGGATATCAATGAAAAACAACTATGTGTACGTCTGGGCTGTAGTATCTACAATTTCTTTCGATTTTCTTATCACGCAGATGTGTTGTTTATTACTTATTTGTTCTGGGTTTTCCAGAGATGGAAACCCTACTAAAAACTGTGATTATTCTGACTGGATCGAGCTTTTAATGTCAATTAATACGTTGGGCCGTACTCCAACCGGATCATATTGATTGAAAAAAATCTCTATCCTGGCTACGCCGGATTTCGACTCCCTTTAAACCAGGCCACCGACCTATTAGCGTATTTAGCATTTTGCTGTTGTTCAAAGCCCGGTACAGTCTTTGTAGATTAAACGTATTCTATTATTCAAATTTTGAGTGGTTTTCCTCAAGTTTAAAATTCATTGCAATTCAAATTTGATGAAATGGATGTGTAGTTTACTATAATAATATTGTTAATGCTACGTTGTATTGTACAAATTTCGAATAATTAAAAATGGCATTTGTTTTCGGTTTCTTTCGGCCTTACATTACGCCCTTTTACTAGCTTTAGCAATTTAAAATTAGAATTCAAACATTTAATACATATCGTAGTTATTATACCATTACTAACAATGAAAAATTAAATTTTCAATATTGATAGATTAACTACGCTTCGTATAAATACATCTAGGTAGGTACCTAACAAGAATGAAGCCTTTAGGGTTAAACTACGTATTTATACGTAGATCTTAGCAAGGAACTTGTCTTTCCCATTGTTCTGTAAATGCTTTATTTGTCTCCATACACTATTTGAACAAAAGAGAACGATCTATTTAGTGGAACGTAACGCAAACTGTATCATTAAATTTTCATTTTAATGCAGCTATCCCTAAAGGGTATAGTTTTAAGACGATTTAGTGTCACAATCTCTACTCATTTGTTTTAAGCTTTAGTATAGTGCACATGTAGGTACATTGTCATCGTAGGAAAATTCGTTTTGGCGGCTTTTACTACTTAACTCTATAAAAAGTTATGCAATAGAGTTTTCAATTGATCAGTAATATCGCCCTCCTTGTTTTTACCATCTTGTCAATATTTCTTTTTTGTAGTAAAATGTTGAAGCATGACAACTTGCTCGCAATCGGTTTATGATGCAATCGTCAATTTGTTCTTTTGACAGTTAGTAAGCTTTAAGATCCAATTAAATTAATTTTAAATGCAAAATCTGAAACCGAGCAATTTGATTCGTTAATGGAGAGTACGATACTTTTTCATTTAAGGACAGAATATTTCAAAAACTGTAAGGTTTAAGTGAAAAAGGAGGAATGAAATTCCCACTTATTTTGGTCTTGGGAACGGAAAATGAAATAATATGCAGGGGGGGGGGGGTCCTGTACATTATGAAAATAATTTTAAAATATATCTACCTAAAATCGGCCGATCTACGTTCAAGGCAAAACCCTTTTTAAAGTCAAGTAGTCCATAACATTCCGTGTCAGATAACGTGAATAACCCTGAAAATTGATAATGTAATCCCTATCAATTAGTGCAAGGTTGACTAGAAATTTCTCACAACATCCAGATCGAATGAGGCAAGTTCTGAAGGGTTCGTGAAGAGTAAGACTCGAGTAGAAAAGTTATCAAAAGCACAAAACCGCAAACGAGAAATTTATGAAATGTGAAAATACGCAACGAAGACGCTTGCTTAGAATCTTTCGGAGTGTATTGTCCCTGCATAGGTTTTGAGTGCAGTTTTAATCAATATTAGATAAAAAGTGTTAATAACTACAAAACCGCTAAAGATAGGTATAGGGATACCTATAGTTTATCGATGCGTAAATTAAATAGCCTTCCAAATATGTAAAAATATACGGGGTGTTCCATTTGAAAAAAATTACTTTTTGGTGTTTGAAGTTTTTTAACTTTGCCACTAATTTTGAACGCCCTGTATAATCTGTGATAGGTTTGCAAATGCATTTTGTGAACCCTTATGGTTTTACTTCGTGTTTGTAAAGTATGAATGTTTTGCGTTCAAAGAAGAGCAAAAGGTGGCCTATTAAACATCCCCCCGCAAAGCGCAAATTTTTCAAAAAAATCATAATATCTCAAAAACAGTTGAAGATAGGTATAGGATAATCCAATACAGATTAACGGAGAATCGATTGTATAATCGAAAAATGCAATAATATACAGGGTGTTCCATTTAAAATAAGAAGATGAATGGCGATTTCCGGTCTTTCCGGAAGTTGTACAACATCGAAAATATTTTAGAACAAAAGAAGGCTATGGGTTATCCTTAACCTGAAAGTTTCAAATTCATAACTCATAAGGGACCCCAGAAACTTCTAATGAACGGGTTCCGTGGTATACCCTGTATAGTTAGTGCGTTTAACTCTCCCATAAAAATATACAAAGGATTCTTATTCTCCCTCCTTCATCCATCCCCCTCTTCTCTGTTCTCTCCCAGAATTACCTTTCTCTCTCCCCTCTTCTCTTGGCTCTTCACATTCCCTCATCATATCCCACATACTTTCCCTCCCTTCTCTGGACATTCTGCAAACCTTTCTCTCGTCCTCCCACCTATATCTAGTTTCATTCTTCTCATTCCCGCACCTAAATCTTGCCACTATTTTTTTTCCTTCAATCCCATATCCCCCAACAGGTACTCGGCCTTGCCTTCTACCACAATCTCCCGATATCCCTCATTATACCTCCCCTCAGCTATCCTCGCTTTCCTTTCCTGGCTTTCCACATCTTTATCTCTTCTTACCAACTCTTCCACCATATCCCTCCTTTCTCCCTTCGTCTTTCTATCTCCTCCCTCGCATAACTCACCTTCTCATAAAACATTCTCCTCTCCTCCTGTCCATACGGTATCTCAATCCTTTTCCTGATCCCTTCCTCATACTTCACCGATGTCTTTCTTGCCTGAACTCTTATTTTCTCAGATTTGATTTCTTCCTCCCCGATATATCCTGGAGTCTCTCTATTCAACCCCAGTATTTTTCCTAAACTCTCTCTAATTTTTCCCACTCCTTCCACCCCCATATCTCTGCTCCGTACCCCATCACACTCCTTACAAGCTTGTCAAAAATTTATCTTTTCCTTTCCATATCCTTCCCAAAAACTCTTTCCCACACTCCCCACACTCTCCACACTAATCTATTCCCCTTATTTGCCAGTTCTCTTATATACACCTCGTCCTGATTATCATACCTTAGTTGCTTAGTACATGACCCAGATATTTCCATTCATCTACACTCTCCACCTCCTCCTCCCCTCTGCCTCTTCTCTTCTGAAACACCATTACTTTAGTCTTCCCCACATTTGCATTTAAGTCCTTTCTCCCTAAATATTCCTTCACACACCACGCCAATTAACCTCCTCATTTCCTTCCCACTATCCGCCATTACTACCACCTCGTCCTCATACGCTAACATTATCCTCCCTATTACCACCCTTTGATGTCTCCGAAACTCCTCTTCTACATCTCCAATGTACAACGAGAAAAGGCTTTCGGGCTCAACGGGCATCCCTGTCTTAACCCTTTTTTCTTCCAAAACCTTTCACCTTACTCTTCCCTCACTCCCGTCGTGTACATTGTCTTTTCATATACTTCCTCTATCGCCATCACCAAATCTTCTCCCTTCTCACATTTCCTTAACACCTCCCACATTTTTGTCATATTTACATATCCTGCCTTAATGTCAAAAAACAAACCATACACCTCCCTCCTTTTCTTTCTAGCACCTTGTTCACCACTGGCCTTAGAATATAAATGTTGTCCACCGTCCGCCTTCCTTTTCTGAAACCCGCCCGCCTGCACTAACCCCCTTTCCTCTATTTCCTTCTTTAGCCTCCTTCTCAGCACCTCTGCATACCCCGCATTCGTGATACTCACACCTCTATAGTTTTTAGCCTTTATCCTTTCCCCCCTTTATATATCGGAACTATCCTCGCTTCCTTTCACTCCTCCGGTAATCCTTCCCCTCTCCATACCCTACTTAACATCTCTCTTATCATTTCCCTTGTTTTCACCCCCGTGTATTTCCACTGTTCCCCTTGTATTCCGTCTGGTCTTTGCGCTTTTCTTAACTTCACATTTTTCAATGCTTCTTCAATCTCTTCCAGCTTTACCTCTACTCAACCTCTCCTTCTCCCTTTCACCTCTTTTTCCATTTCCGGCTTCCCAATTTCTCCTCCCATCCCCTCCATACACTGTTTAAAGGAACATTTTACATAACAAATATCATTTAGACCTAGTAATTGAACATCGCATGTCTTGCACATATTTCATATACATATAGAGATCAATTCTATAAACAAATCCAAGGAGCTCCCCGATGGATTCACCACTTTCCTCTGCTATTGCCAGTATACCTATTTACCTATATATGTGGAGGATTTTGAAAATAATGCGCTAAATTCAACCAATCTAAAACCCAAATACTGGTTCAGATATGTTTGGCCACATGGATTGGACAGCTTAAATACTAACAATACACTCCGGCAATTGCTTCATAACGCAAAATATCTAATACATGGCGAAAATCAAGGAATATACGACTTCACATCTTATATAGGACAAACTAACAGACTGTGGAACGTTAGCTTCCTTGACTTGGCTCCCTATGATTTAGACACTGGTCGCCATTTAGACACAAACAAAATTAAACCATTAGCTCCCTTACACTCTTTACAAGAAAGGATTATGGGAGAAGTCATAGATATTGAAAAACGACAAGACCCCTTAAATAAAAGAAAAGATGTTAGTATGCCAATATGTCCAATAGATGAATGCTCATGACCGATGAACAGACGCAACAGAAAACCAATGGCAGATTTACAATCTAGTAAGAAGTATTTAATTAAATGACATCCATCGTTGCAAAATAGTATATTATGCAACGAGCATGTAATGATGGCTATTAATACACGAGCACGAGGTAAGTTACGACACGAGCCGAAGGCGAGTGTCGTAAATCTTGTGCTAGTGTATTAATAGCCATTACATGAGAGTTGCATACACTATTTTTTCTACGACCTGTGTTAATTAAAAAAAAATTATTATAAAATTTAATTGAACATTGTACATTTATTTATTTGAACAAAATGTAACTTATAGGTACTACTGTTTCTTATCAATATTTATATTATGTATGGTACAATTATTGAAATGAAGTTGCGGAATTGCCTCCGTGGGAAAATTATTACTAGTACTTGCAGAATTTATATTAATTGTATTCAACGTTTGATTAGTTTGTATAGAATTTAATATTTTTTCTGACACGTTTATTTTATTTTGAATGGAGTCATCTATGTAGCTCTCAGCGACGGTTGTCGACTTCCAACCCCCATGCCGTTTGAGTGTAGTAATATCGCCTCCAGCATCTACCAATATTGTTGCAGAGCTCCTTCTATAGCAGTGACCTGTGTAGAGATGCGGATATGGGAGGTTCAGATAGGTAGCTATTGTTTTGCCCATACTGCCAAATTTATTGATGCCCACGTTTTGAACTGTGCACTTTCCATGGAAATAATTATTAAAAAAATTTTGAGTGGTACAGATTTTTGGCCGGAGATCCATGTACTTTTTACATACATCATAATATTTGCCTGTTATGGTAAACTTCCTTGTTGTTTTTGTTTTTGTGTCCCGTATCGTAACCAAAATGAGTGTTTTTAAATCACTTACATCATTAAATTTCAACGAATGCATTTCATGTCTTCGACACGCTCCCATAAAACCAAAAAATAATACTACCTACAGTAAATCAAAAAAATTATGATCAGTAACAAATTTCAATTCACTTACTTACTTTTGTCAGAAGGTAATTACTGTCCGGTGCCTCATTAATAAAGGTTTTTATTTCATTTGGTGAAAACGTTTTAGATTTCTTTCCGTTATACCCTTCTGATTTACGTTTTAATAACGCGTGCAATTTTGGATATTGTGCTATATTAATTTGGTTTTTAATATTCAGAGTAGACTTAAGTATTGAGTAGCGTGTCCATAAGCTTGGCGATTTTATTTTATTTGATAGTTCTTCAAAGTAAACAATTAACACATTCTCAGAATACGAAGCAATATTGTTTTTAGTTCTCCATTCCATAAATTGATTGTAAAATTTTTCATAAATTTTTCTCGATTTTTCCGGTAACAACTTCTTGCAATGAACGAACAAAATTTTTGACAAATATCAACAACTCCTGTAACTATGGCGATCAAGTAAAATGCTTGACAGCTATTGGCTAATTTGACTCGTGTTATAATGAAAATCTGTATCGAAATGAATATCATTTAGATACAAGCTAAGCACACTTAATAAGTCGATTAAAGTATGGGAGTAGAAAAAAACAATTTCGATTTTTCTTGATAAATTAACTGTCGAAACGTCGAATTTTTATTATGTATTACATCACGAAATAAATCCGAAAATAATTAACACACATGGAAATATATTTACAAAAACTCTTGGACTACATAAATCTAATCAATTGTGCGTGAGTCCGCCACTGATTGTAGATGTCAAAAATCGAACTTCATCGTTTGTTATGGCACATTCTTATTTTTTTGAATTCTTCAAGATGTATAGACTGACATAGAGCAGATAATGTCAGAGCGGAGCCTTCCGTGGCCAAACAGTAAGATAAAATTGACTTCCGGGGTTGGACCGTGTCAATGTTGAACGAAATAAAAATAAAAACAAAAATTTTTGTTGTTTTGTTCCTGTGCTGATAGAGCCCCTTACGAAAGTGGGCAAAACTTTGACTTTTCCTTTAACATGTCACGATATAATCCCGGAAGTTGATTACTGTGATTCTGTAATTCTCGCACGTTAAGAAATGTTCTTGTGATTCACTGAAACAGGGATTCTGCTAGTATCTGGCTTTCAGTATCTCCACTCTCAAGTTGAGTTCATAAATGAGTGTAATAATTTAAAATTAATTATAAGTATGTATTGTTAAGCAAGCTAAAATTTTTTATTAATTATTTTCTAAAGGCAACGATTTCGCCTGTATTAGCCATTATCAGGCCTAGCTAGAATGCACAATTTACAATATTATGTGATAATATCTACCGTCGTTGTATAAAAATCGTGATTGTAATGGTGAGATGTATGAATGGACGTTGAATATCTGTCATATGAATCACGATTTTTATACAACGACGGTCACGGTAGATATTATTATCATATTATCACATAATGTAAATTGTTCATTCTAGCTCGACCTGATGATGGCTAATACAGCCGAAATCGATTGCCTTTAGAAAATAATTAATAAAAAATTTTAGTTTGCTTAACATACTTATAATTAATCCAATAAGCTAAATAATGGAGAAATTCATCCTCACAATTTAAAATTAATAGTTCAACGACTATAATAATGTTTAGATGATCCATTTGACTTACCAGTTGACGTACATTGTTTGATTATTTAAGTTTTTCACGAAAAACTGTAGGTAGGTATGTAACGCCGAGAGTGTGTACCTATATTTTAACAAAGACTTAACGTTTTATTGATCACGACACCTTGTAGTTAGATTATAGAGCTTGTAAGAAATGGAAGCTTAAAGAGAAGTTAAACAAAAACATGCTTCTCCGTAAGAGAAAAGTTTTAAATGTCATGTTTTTTAAACACAAACATAGGTTTGAAACCCTTTTAAAGATGAGGTCCGTAATGTACATAGCTGATGCATGTATATTTTGACGTAAAATAAATTTTATACCGTAAAAGCAAATTGCCAAAAGTTTTACATACTTTAAGCGAGTAGTTACTTTCGTGCATTTAAAACTTTTTACTGCAATTAGTTGGCATTA
This sequence comes from Pyrocoelia pectoralis, assembly GCA_036250285.1. NCBI lineage: Eukaryota > Metazoa > Arthropoda > Insecta > Coleoptera > Lampyridae > Pyrocoelia > Pyrocoelia pectoralis. The sequence goes on along the minus strand of CM070074.1, from coordinate 7,533,374 downwards.
CCGCAAACCTTTGTTAGGAAAAACACGTTATAGAGCGTTCAAAAGAAACTTCTTTGCTTTAAATATACGAAGGAATCTTTTTAGATGGCTGAATGAGTGGCCCATTAATTTTCCACTTAAATAAAACGCGAGTGACGATAAATTTTTATCCAAAAACATAAACCAAGTCCACTTAAACGGTTTACTACGACGTCTCTTACCCTTATCACCAAATTATAGCAACTCGCAAAACTCTTGAAGTAAACCATATAAAATACATTTGGTGATTGGACGTGCACATGTGAAACTCATCTCACTTGCGTTAACATTTTGTTTTATACGCATTGCAGAACCACCCCGTTGACTTTACGACATGCTGCTACTTCGTCCTGAATTACACCCCTCTAGAGAGAAGGGCTGCAGCAGTAAGAAATTTTACGATACTTTGTATACTGGAATAATTCACAATTAAAATCGAGCAATCCTTGTAGAAAGCCTTTTTTTTTGCGACGCATTATAAATATTACACCGTCATTTTCTTACAGAATTTAATTTCTTTCGAGAAAAGTAAAAAGGAAGTCCGATACGAATATTAAAACCCTCACCGCATATTTTAACAAGGGTAACTGAAGCGGTTAAAAGAAAAAAAAAATCAAATACTCTCCCTCCGTTATGACTGCTGTTATTCGTTATCACTGGTGATTTTAGGTCTGAATGGTCATTCTGGTCACGTGCGAATAAACAAGCTTTTGTTTACGTTCTCTACCGCTTGATGCCATACAGCCAAACGGCATCAAGGGATTGCGTTATCGTCCTGAAATTGTATTTAAAATTCGACTCGCTTTTTGAGCATCTCACGAAATATGTTTTGACACGAAATCCTACTGCGATTTCAAAATATAATATATCTCATTTTCTAATTTCATTTGTTACAAATTCTACGAGATTATTTCAATCCATATTTCAACTTTACAGCGACGCTTTGTGTTTGACGCTTTTCAAAGTTGAACAATAGCGATCAAGTCCGCCGTCTAAACGTAATACAATCACATTTTTTTTTCGTGCAATCCGTCTATGCTTCGTAAAAACTCTCGCCGATTATAGACAGCTATAATAGCATACTGGAATACTAAATTGCAGGAGCATTTAAAACTTCATTGATCTGTTTTCCTAAAAAAGAACCATTTATTGTTACTTAAGTATCATCAATTTTCTTTCGCCAATGTAGTTACAGTTACAGTTAAAATGTTGAACAAATCAACCTTAATCGATTATTGAGGAAACAAATAAAACGCCTCACTCGACGAACCTATAGATATACCATTTAGTCCAGCCAATTTATCATAATTCATTGCAAAAGATCTGGTATTTATTATTCTTGGATATGTTGCAGGGACCAGAACTACTTATTAGTACAAACCAAACATTGCAGAATCCGCGACCCTGTGGAAGCAGAGTTATAGCTAAAAAACATTGAAATTTTCCCATTCCTGTGCATCTGAGAGAAAAAATGATTATTACCAATTTTATAATATCACCAAAGGTGCGTAATAAGCTCACAAAACCTTCCCCATGGATGAATGTTTATTGATTACATAGGCGGCAACTAGTTTCGATAAAACAATTTATCATCTTCAGGCCGATACTTATTACTACATTATTAAAATTATACACATTAACATAGGTCAATTGCTACAAATTGAGTACTTACAATTAAATAGGTTGATAACATGGTGAACAAAGGTTCAAGTTGAAAATTGTGAATGTATGTAAAAACTGGAGACGTCTGGACTAAACGCCCCTATAAACAAGTGCGTCAATGTGACACTACAGTAAACCAACTTTTACTGTAGTGCCACATTGACGCACTTGTTTTATCAACCTATTTAATTGTAAGTACTCAATTTATAGCAAATGACAATTTTAGTAATGTAATAATAAGTATCAGCCTGAAGATGATAAATTGTGTTATCGAAACTAGTTGCCGCCTATGTAATCTTCCGTTTTAACTTTCATTCAATAAACATTCATCCATGGGGAAGCTTTTGTGAGCTTATTACGCACCTTTGGTGATATTATAATTTGCTACCCCATTTCGAGCTATATTGACACTTCAAACTTCCTGAATTAATTAGCCACTTTGAAGGTTTGAATCTAATCTACATCCAACTACAAGTTCTGGGCCCACCAAGTTTATTACCAATTTTGTAGAGCAGAAAATTTACTAACATTTGATTTTTTTGTTTTGTTTCTACGGGCTATTATAATTTTCTACTTACTGAGCATCGACAATAAGGATAATTTAGAAGAAATACAAGAAATGCACGTTTTACAAGAAACATTTATGCGTTTATTAGATATTTATAAATAAATATTATTAACAAAACTTAGTAATCGTTTTGCATTTACAATTTAGGTTTTTTCGGATGCCCTGGCATTGGAAAATTCTGTTCGTTACTCATAAAAGTTCCGCATCTTCATCTTCGCCACTGTCTTCCAAATTATCGTACAAGCGTTCTGAAATGATTGTCCAAGGCCGCTTCCCCGTCCAGCATCCTCAGGTTTACCTCACGTGTGGGATGGCTTGAATGACGTTGCTGGTCGAACGACTCTAATCAGGGAGGCAACGCAAAGGGCCCGAATAGGTGGCCTATGTGCGCGTGGACTTCTCCCATCGTAATCCAGAATCCAGAGATTGTCCAAGGCAGAAATTACAAAGGCTTGAGCACTTTAGGCTCGCTTTTTTACAACAGCAAGGTCCTCAGCACTGTGTGTTGCAGCGACATGAAATCAATTTTAGTGAGTATTGAGGTGCAGGGTCTTTACTTGCATGAATTGGAGCTAGCCCTTGATCAGTGCGCATCCAACCCCAGTCTAAGGGGCTTTTTCCAAAACCTAACCACTTTTGAGGATAGGAAGAGAATCTGGAAGCGTCTTGTGTTAGGGGAAGTCTTGCAAGATTTATTTTGCTGGTCGCAGCACCCTTTCTAAATTGTTGATAACGGAGGTTATTCAAATTTTGTGTGTCCATATCACCTCGAAACAAACAAACGATGTACTTCTCTCCTGTAATAGAAATGTCGTCAGGAGATGAGTTTTGTTTTGTAAATACTGAAACTAATTCTTTAAGCTGAATATAGAGTGGTATAATCAGGGCCGTCTCAAGCACAAATGGTGCCGGGGTACCAAAATCAGCCTGCGCCCTCTGATCAAGAAAAAAAGTAATGCTATGTACTGTTTTATTTGATTTACTCATATGGAAGATTCAATATATAAAATGTATAACAACAAATTATAAAAAAGTATAAAATTAAAATTCATTATACAAAAAGCATAGGACATTAAAAAAGCATGAAATTAAAATTTATTAACATTTTTTGTTAATTTTCAAATTAAACTTCAAACTCGATCTTACGGGCTTTTGAATTGGCAAACATTTTAATTAGGTATGTCATCTATTTTATCATCATCTGTTCCTTCTATGCTTATAATGGCCAAATTTGTCAATCTATCTTGGGTCATGGTTCACCATAGATAGTTTTTGATTAATTTCAATTTGGAAAAAGACCTTTCGCCTTCTGCTACTGTTACAGGAAGTGTTAAATATATGCGTAAAGATGTTGAAAGGTTAAGAAACACAGACATTAACCAGAATTATTTAAATAGATTGTTAATTTTAAAACCCGAATAAATAGCCTAGTCCGGTATGTAAATAATATATTATTTTTTTAATTTGTGACTTCAATACAAGATAGTAGTGGTCACCTTGCGCCCCCAAAGGTCCTGCGCCCGGGTGCCCAGCACCCCTTGCACTCCCTAGTAAAGACGGCCCTGGGTATAATCGCTGGTGGATTTTTTAATGAATCATATTAAAAGGAGGAATTAGAGTATACAGGAGCACCAGCAGACTCACCTCTTCCACGCTTGTATAGATACACATTGTTCACACTTGTGGCCAAGCCAGTGAGAAGCACGAGCAGATCGATATCTTCCCCAATGATTCCCCCATGACTTGATTGTAAATTGAACCCTTAGAAATTGCTGTGTTAACAATGTCAACATCTGCATTTTCTGTCTGCTTTACCTGAATGTTTTGCTGTTCAAGTGCGTTGTGGTATGAGACATTGTTTGGTGCCCTCATTGGTAAGAGATTTATCTTGTGGCACTGGGATGATTGCTGCTATGTCTGTACAAAATTGTACAATGGATCGACGCGCGCTTCCCACTCTTGGTATTTTTGGGCTGCATCCACTGGGTAACCGTCAAAAACAATGGACACATTACTACAAAACTGTTTTTGTACGTAATTGACATACCTCGTTATGATTGAGCCGATCGAGCCATTGCGATGCCAGACTACTTTGTGAAGCAGATACCCTCCATCTACTATGGCAAATGTATTTGCGCCAAATCTCACATTGTTGGAGGCTGCATTAAAAGCTGTGTATATGGAGGATTTCTATGTTTTATTTATGAATATCCAATAAACGCATAAATTTTTCTTGTATAATTTCTATTTCGTCTAAATTAATTGGGATCCATGCTGTAGATGACTTCAAAGGAGAAAATGAAACAGGACATTTACACACGCTCAAAAGCGCTCACCGTAAAACCTACTTTTTTTAAATTTCGTCTCAAGTCTATTTTATTCACAGTTTAAAAACAGAAATGAATTTTGTAATTAAATACGTTTTAATTATGCCTTAATATTTGTAGATGTAAGAGGTCGCGACATGTAAGTATGTAGGTACAAAATGAAAAATTCGAATTTAAAAAGCGTATAAAATTGTATCTCTATTAATTTATGAAAAGGTCGTAAAAATTTATTTTTCCATCAGTTCCATTTCCGACAACATTTAATTATTTAGAGCTTTTAGCTAAATCATACTTTTTTTGTCTTAAATTTGTTATGTATTGAAGTGGGTACATCTCCTAGATTATTTAAACCCACCGGCCTGATAATAAAAAGAACAAAAAACCTTTTTTCTGTAATTCCATCTGAATATTTTAAATCCTTCCGATTGTATTAAAAAAACCCTTGACAGCTATAGATCAAATTGTAAAAAAAAGCATGAACGTATGAATGGTAGGCGCTTCTGACTCATATACAATTTCCTAACATTTTTTTCGTAAAAGAATTATAATATCAAATCTAAATCGAAAGCTTTGCAAATGAGTTGGTGATTTATATTTTCCCGGCAATTTAAGTTAAATTTACCCAGTAAAGTACTTACTGTTAAACCAAACGTATGGTTTTCATTTTGTTATGAAACGATTTCAATTTTTCAGCCATCATGTTAAGTATTTAGCATTAATTTTCCGGATTATGTATTAGACGTATTTCGAACACAGTCAATATACCAATTTTTAGAATATAAAAATTAAGTAATGTGACAAATTACATTGGTTAACAATATTTTATACATGAAAGAGATTGATGCATGGAATAAATGCTTTGGTTTAAGAATTAGCACTTAACAAATCCCTCCTGTAACATTTTCGTGTATATCCCCCAGTTTGCTTCCTTCACCTTCCACTGTTTAACCAAAGAGTATTATTCTCTTTGGTTTAACCATGTTTGTGCGCGTAAAAGATACTGTATGGTAGTGGTCATTTTGGTGTAGTTGATTTACTGTCGGCGCAAAAAGTATATATACTCGAGTTTGAAGCTGAATAAAAAAATAACCATTGGGCCGATTCGAATTAGCTTGGTATAAAACTAAAGCCCATTTATTTCTACGTTATTTAGAAGTAACAACTTTTTTTTAAATGCACTTTAAGGGTCATTTCTACGACCGAACGATGCAAAGTGCCCGTTTTCGGGGTTAGCTAAGTTTAGAGTTACATAAAAACAAAACTACTCGCTCAAATGGAACAAAATTTTGGTATGTTCTAGATTCAACCTTTGTTAATATGATTGTAAAATGGTTTTATCAAAATTTGATTTTTATAGACGCTACAGACGATATTGTAGCACATTGCATTCTCGGGAATGGTAGCTCGTAGGAGCATTAGACTTACACGAACGTCTTCGTTGTAATATGAATAATAACATGAGACTCATTTAAAAACCAAAATTGTGTCACGCTTTTGGAAATCAATTTTTAATTAATTGAAGTTTTTACAGCGCCGCTCCGGCTACAAACAGCGAGTGTGTGGCGTGCCAGTTCATTAGAATGTTATGGTTCTCTCTCTAAGCGCCGGTGTATGTATGTATCTCTAATTTTATAATTTTCTTTGCTATAATCATTACTGAAATTCAGGTAACTTGTGGTATTTAAATCGCTTGACATGTGTAGCAGTTCTATAATTGTTTCTGTGGCTCTTAAGTTTGTGATTTTTTGTTATACGAGGTTTACCTTTTTTGTCAACTCTTTTCAGTTTCTGTGTTTCTTCCGTAACGTCTTGTTCCTCTGGATCTGGATGTCGTTGAGCATTCGGATTGTTCAGTTAGAAAGATTGCGTTAGCAAGGAGGTGCAGATTCACGTTGTTGTTGTTTCGTTTCGAATAACTTTGTTTTATTATCAGCAACATTAAAAACATGATCTTCTTTTCATATTTCATCTTGATCTCTAAACACCTCAATTTGTGTGTTTGCGTTATTTGGGTTGTGTGTACGGTCTGAAAATGTTTGTGACTCTGTAATGTAGTACTCGCTGTACACGATATCTCTGGTTTCTCTACTGTTGTTTTAGTATTTTAATTTTCATAACTTTTTCTCCTTTAACAAACGCAGAATAGTTGGGTGATCTGGATGTGTGAGGGCCTTGGTACACTTAGGAGGGTTTGGCATTTCTCATTTTTGTATGGGATGATTAACCACATTCACACATTTTTTGTTTAGGTAGGCTACTTTAATTTCCGATGGGAGGTTACTTTCAGGTGAAAGTCAGTTTAATTGATGATCTTCCCTCTCCCTTTTTTGTAATTTTGCAGGTTTCAATTACCCCTACGAGATCGCCGTAAGTATTTTCGTACATTTCCACCTTTTCTATCTCTGGTTGTTCGCTGTTCTCTGTTTATTTCTATGGCGTTTTCGTTTTCTGTTCATATTTCCTCCTTTTTCTTCATTTATCCTTGCGCAACTTTCATAAGCATCGTTGTTAGACTCGTCTGCGGTAATAATTTCGTCTGCCATTATTGTATGTACTTGTCCTTGGAGACGTTCTTTAATTGGTGTTTCCATGTTAGTAAAACTATGTGTTCTTAATCATATCATTGGAGCGTTATTTAACACATTACTTTCATTAAAAGTACTTGGCGGTGGCTCAAATAAATTTTTCCTCAACCGGTTTAGGGGAGACCTTATAATTATTATTTTGCTCGAAAGTGATTATTTCCACAGTGTTGCCGTTGTCGTCCTGTAGTTCTTTCGCTGTGGACCTAACACCGGAAACTCCAGGGGTTTCGTTAAGTACATAGATAATGCCCCTTCCATCCATCAGTCAGCTTGGGAAAGTTTATTCTGTGTAGTTATGTAGTACCATCCATTTCATTGGCATGACAAACGCTTTAGGTTTTTTTTTTTTTTTGATATTTCCATTTATTATATTATTTATAATATGATATGTATATTCTGGAAATTACTGCCCACTTTAGGCATAAAATGCCTGCGGTGTGGGCAGGAGTGGTCAGTACTTATTATAGTTAAAGTTAAAAATACAAAAATTACATAGTACTCTTAATTGAACTGAGTTCAACCTAATTACACCTAGTTAAACGCTAAATCAATATCAAAATTATAAATAAAACAAAACTTGTATATAAAACAAAATATAAAGATATAACATATAAAAATGAAAGAAAATTTAAAAAAGATTAAAATATTAATAGTTAATGCTGGAAAAGTGTCTTTTTTAACAAAAATTTCCAATTGTTGTAAGTTGTCTCTAAGATATTATTTTTTGTCGTGTCAGGCAAGCTGTTAAAAAATGCTATTGACCTGTACCTCAAGAAGCATTGGGCGGTAGAGGTATTTACCCTTACTATCTTGATATTAACGCTGGAGTTATATCTAGTCTTGGGACCTTCGCTTCTGCCCAAATCTTGACTAGTACCAGTTAGATCAAACTTGTTTATTTGTTTTTTTAACATTAATAAAACATTATATTTGTACAGTTTGTCAAATGTTAATAATTCTAGGCAGTTGTATAAAGGTGCAGGAGAGTCAAATTTGCTTTTCTTGCAGATGATTTTTAAAATGGTGTTTTGTGCAGACCTGATGGGGTTTAACGAAGATTGAAAGGTGCCTCCCCACCCAACAATACAGTACTGCAGGTGGGACTGCACCATAGCAAAATATATTATCCTTAAGATTTTAATGCTTACATTTTTTCTCAAAAATATAAAAGCTTGAAACATTTGTCTAATTTTTATTGTTACGTTTTTGATTTTATGTTCCCATTTAAGCCTGTCATCAAGAATTACCCCTAGATATCGCAACTGATTTCTAAAGCCGTGCAAGCACAAGTAGCAAATGTACACATTTCTTCGTGAATGATTATTTTTGACTCCGTGGGTATATTTTTTTTTCGTTAAAGAGAAAGTCATGTATTTCGATTTTTCCAAATTTAAAGTTAGGCAATTACTTTTCATCCATTTTGAAACAACTGCAATTCCCGAACCCGCCAATTCGTGGACTTTGCCCCAATTCTCATCCTCAAAAAACAACACCGAATCATCCGCATATGAAATGATTTTTCCTCCCCGCAATTGCAACTTACAGAATTCGGCCGTGTAGACCGAAAATAAAACCGTACCTTGCGGGATAGAAAATTCCGTGGTTGTAGTGTGACTCAAGCAGGAGCCAACTTTACACATTTGTTGCCTCTTATCTAAATAACTCCTAAACCAATCTAGAACTGAGCCATTGATTCCTGATCGCTTCAAAACCTCAACCAAATCAGAATGTGGAACAGAGTCGAACGCTTTAGCGAGATCGAGAAAAATAGCAATAGCTTTTTTAGACGAGTCCAGAGATAAGTATAAATTACTGGCAAGTTGCTCTAAAGTCTAAGGCATCCTGAGTACTTATACCTTTTTTAAAACCAAATTGATTATTTGGGATAATATGTTCAGATTATCGGTTACATAAGGGTTTATTGGAAGAGAATGGGTGTATTGTTATAGGCAGATGTAAGAAGGCTATGTCTCTTAAGCCTCTACCTCCTCGTGAACAAGGAAGGTAAAGTCTTACTGTTGAGGTGTGTGGATGATGTTACAGTGTTTTGTGAATAATGTACGTGCTAACGTGCGATTCTCTGTACCTCTTCTAAATCTGTATTGCTCCACCTTATTATTCCAATGAATAGGTAAGGACCGGTCGGCGTGTTTGTCAATACTAAACTCCATGTGTATGTCATGTGAAAATGTTTCAGTGATATGTAATAGATGGTTGAGTTTCCTGTAGAGGATACTTTAGAGACGACGAGACGGCGCAACACATGCCTATGCGCGTGGACCTTCCCACCCTCCCATCCAAATCCAGAAATTCAGAAATGGTTGAGTTTTGTGCTTGTAGAGGCGTATAATTTAAGATCATCCATGTAAATAAATGTGTAATGTTGTGATGTATTTCATGGTTGTGTTTTAAGCTATAACCATAGCTTGTGTTATTAAACATGTGTGAAAGGGGATTAAGAGAAAGATGAAACCAAAGTGGGCCCAAAGAGCTACCTTGAAAGATGTCCCTCTCAATTTGTATTGTGTGTGTAAGTGTTATTATTGCTATTATTATTGTCTTTCGTCTTCTTCTTATACTTAGCAAAAGATATTTAATTCTTTTCTCTTTTATAACAATGACATCATTGTGAGATAAGGTTTCTTCATAAATGAAATACTGTTCCACACTCACAATTTCTGTTTAACAACCAAAAAACGCATGTAACACCAGCTAAAGCTACGGGTAGGTATACATATTACTTTTTTTTATTGGTGTCCTATTTTAGCCTTTTAAACCACGCCCCAGCGTGTTTAAATCGCGCTTTCAAAAACGCGCGTGTTTTAAAGTTGCCATGGCATCATCATCAATTTGAAAAACGTGAATTCTTATTGGTTATTGATCTGACAGGAGTACTTTGTTACGTCAAATAAAATGACAGATTGCAAATTAATTGCCGTTTATTTGTTATTGATCTGACAGCAGTACTTTGTTACGTCAAATAAAATGACAGATTGCAAATTAATTGCCGTTTATTTGTTATTGATCTGACAGCAGTACTTTGTTACGTCAAATAAAGTGACAGATTGCAAGTTAATTTCCGTTTTTCTCATTTCCATGACAACGAAAGGTATACTGATTTCACATTACGAATTCAACCATTTCACATTATTAGTTCTTATTCCCATTTTAATACCAGATTTCAAAGTGAACCAATAAAACAAAATAGCGTAAAGTATTCGTGGATAACTGGTCTTTAAAACACTTGCTCTATTTCAAGCACTCCTGCTGCGCACTCGTGCTTGAAAACTCGCGCGTGTTTTAAAGACCTGTTTATTCACTTACACTTTAATAATATACTATTATAATCCTCGTCAGAAATTCGCGTTATTGTTTTCTTTACCTCATGGTATTTTTGACGGTAAAGCGAACGCTCCAGTAACGTAGTATAATACCAAAGTCAGATATGGTGATGTGGGGTTTGGGGTTAACACCTGTAAAACAGTTTATGTTGGTAGAATGGTTGCATGCTTTTCAAGATTCATGGTGTCAATCTATTGGGTCCAGAAAATGTTTTATATTGCATAAATAACTCCAAATACTTGTAATCCTTTCAATCTACAGTTTCGTTTACCCTGAATTACGTGAAATCAATTTCGACTTCTGTAGTTTTTTACTGATAATCCAAATTTAATTACAAGTAGGTACGCTTATAACGCTCTCACATCGATATATGGGTGTCAGTGTTTATGGATTTAAACTGGAATTTACTAGCATTCCTTATCTCAGTTCGTGAGTAAGTACATATTAAGTATCATTCCTATAATATTACTACCACCCACCTGAAGACCGTAAATGTAATACCCCAATATAAGTGCTAGTTAAAGTGAACTCGGCTCCTTCAAAAAGACATTTTAGTTTAAGAATACTTTTTGTCGAACAGAACATACACGAATATCAGTTATAAACAATGATATTAGTAGCAGATTCACTTAGTCACAATCTCAACAGTAATAAATAGCATTTCACAATAGACGAGTTTAAATCAAATCGACATTGATACCTACAACTGCTTACAGCATTTCTTGAGTGGAAAACGGATTAAATTTTTTTCTGATAAAAATTGTCTTATACATCGAATTGGAACTGAAAAAGAAGCGTGGTTCGAAAATGATTTATAAAATTACGTTTTAACCTTATAGATGATATAATTTTTTTAGAATAGAACAAAATGAAATTCGTTTTAAATTTTTATTTTAAAAAAATTGACGAAATTCAACTTTTCCCGCATTAATTTTAACTGAAACTCGTGGAAAATTTATTAAAAGGAACGAAGGGTCATTTAGCTAGTGTGGCGTATCCAATTCTCCCGGTTACTTCACTTTTACGTCACAGGTTACAAAACAAAAGTTAGGAGAACTTTCAACCAACTACATGTTCAATTTTACTTGTTCGATGAATGATAGTGCATCTGCAACCATAAAGTTTCTCGTATTCATGTTGAAATGTGCAGAAAGCTGGAACTAAGATATCGATGTGGCAATAGCAAACTGTTGAATTGGACGGACTGTGAATTAATTCAACATTTAGTATTCGCCGCGAAGGATTTCAATAAAATTAGCAAGCTTAGTCCATCAAATTTTGAAATTGTGATTTGTATTCAAGTCTACGACATGACGTTAACAGAGACCACGGTACCTTACTTTGCTGACGAGTATATACGTGCGATCTGAGGCAGATATAAATTAATAGACTCCACTCTAGCGACATATTAAATTTATTAAGTTTGAATAGCGTAACTCAATTGTTCTTTTGATGAAGGGCATAATTTATGAATCTGATGTTTGAAACGTTCCATTTTCATTAACACGTTATCTATCCAGTAATCTTACGAATTCAAGGAAAATCATTCATATTTGTCTTTGAAAAGGCTGCAAAGAAACGATATATTTAGTGCACCACATCTTTCGTATTTCTTGAAACGGGTGAGAAAAACAAGAAGCAAGTGAAGATAAACACCTCACAGATGAGAAGAAGAAGAAGATCGTGAGAACGATCGCGACTGAAGTCAGGATACCTTTCATCCTGAATGCTTACACCCATACCAACTCCGATATCTGATTGCTCTCGCTTCGGGTTCCGTTCGTACCCAAGATCGTTTTACAGAAAGTTCGTAGTATCTGGGTTCTAACTTTACAGTGAGGTAAAGCCCAGTTAGTGCTCACTAGGGTATCCATAAAAGCTCTGGATTCTGGAGGTTTTCCATTCTGAGGATCAGACAAAAGGTTTGGTTGCTCCCAAAACTTTCTCTGGCTGAATTCCATCCACATTTATATACCCATATTGCAAACCCTAAAAAAAGCAGAACGTCATGTTCATCGTGAAGAGCTCTTTCAAGTTTTACGTAAGATTCTGGATATTTTGAAGGAATTAGAAGACCAAACATATTATTCTAATGTGGTGGATTTAATACCCGATATTACACACATGTATTACGTTTCATAAGGTCTCATGGTAACCCAGCTGAAAGATTTATTAAATGTTTACTATCTGTTGGCCATAAAAGCAAGCAATTAAACCTTAGAATTTTTAAACCTCGATATTACGAACTGTCGTGGGCAACGAATTAAACAAATTAATCCCTATGCACTGCAGATTCCTTGGTCTGGGCACCTTGGTAGGAACTAGCGCTGCAGAGTGTTGCAAAGGTGCAATTTGTTTCGATCTTCTGCAAGAGAATTACGATATTATTTTCCAATCGAAAATTTGAGTGTTATGAGTACGATTCCAGTCATAAAAGGAAAAAGGTTTGAAAACTTCAGTTTGATGAGTTTCCAGGAAATGGCATTACAATGATTGGTCGAAAACGCTTTCGTTTTCCAAAGAAGAATTTCAGTGGAACGAAATAGGCGTTTATTATATTTTAAAGGCGATTTGAAACCCCGTGCGCGCGCATTTGAAAAATCAGAACATCTAAATAAAGGATTCATTGAAATGGTTGCTGCATGATGCATGTAATGTATATGAATGATTGTATACCTACTCCTGTAGCCAATGATACAACAGAAAGGTTATTTTCGCGCTCCAAGACGTTCAGTTCAATTCAATTCAATATTTATTTATTGTATTCCTAATAAAATATACAAATGATTCATATTCCCGCTCCATAACCACAAACTAAACATAATAACCTAACATAATATAGATAAAAATACCAAAAAACGACCAAACCTACCACTAAAAACTACTACTCCAACCCCCCCCCCCCCCCCCAACTACCTCCTCCTCTCCCAGAATCACCTTTCTCTCTCACCTCTTCTCTTAGCCCCTAACATTCCCTCAACATATGACACACACACTTTCCCTCCCTTCCCTGCACATTCTACAAACCCTATTCTCATCCTCCCACCAATATCTATTTTCATTCTCCTCATTCCCGCACCTAAATCTCGCCACTATTCTTTTTTCTTACAGTCTCATATCCCCCAACAGGTACTCGTCCTTGCCTTCTACCATAATCTCCCGATATCCCTCATTATACCTCTCCTCACCTATCCTCGCTCTCCTTTCTTGGCCTTGCACATCCTTATCACTTTTTAGCAACTCTTCCACCATATCACTTCCTTCCTCCCTTCTTTCTATCTCCTCCCTTTGCATAGCCCACTCTCTCATAAAACATTCTCCTCTCCTCCTTACAATTTCATTCCTCTTCCTGACCTCTTCCTCATACTTCACCGCTCTCTTTCCTGCCCGAACTCTTATTTTCTCAAATTTTATTTCTTCCTACACTATATACTCTGGCATCTACACTCTCCACCTCCTCCTCCCCCAACCTCTTTACCGCTCTCCCTCTTCTCTTTTGAAACACCATTACTTTAGTCTTCCCCACATTTGCACTTATGTCCTTCCTCCCTAAATATCCCTTCACCATGCCAATTAACCCCTTCATTTCCTTCCCACTATCCGCCATTACTACTGTTACGGTACACCCTATATGTGTAGGTATGCAAAGGTTACGGTCAAATATTAGATATTAGATTGGGTATCGCATTTAAGCGTAACACAAGTTAGAATCGAATTCATTTGCTCGTTGGCAATGATTATACAAAGTTGTTCGCTAAAGTTTATTGCATGTCTTAGCAAGTAAGTAATTATTATTAATTATTGTTTTGTACATTAGCTATGTTTTGTATTGTGAGTTGTAATTACTTGTTATTGGTAGTTTCGTGATTGTATTTGTTTGATGTGTTAACGTAGGTGAAGCTTTGAGCTGTCTTTATACCGCCCAGCCAAGTAACCCATTGGGAAGGTCACGTGTGGACCTTATTCGACCGAGCCACCAACTACCCCAAACGATAATATTAAGGATCGCCAGCTTGGGTGAATAATTGGTAATGAAGGCTCAGGGGCGCCCCGCCACCGGCTCTTTCGATGCTGGTCCAGGAATCTCATCTGGGTTTGATTCGTAAATACTTAATACAACCGTAGCTCACCACGTACCCTTATAAATTTATAATATATAATTGTGCACAACCTGTAGAGTAAGAACGTCATTCTTAGATGTATATGTAATAATTTTGCGCATGTTATTTAATTAAATTTCAAATTGATCGATTAATCAATTTTATTGGAAATTTTGATCCGCAGTTTCACCGCTTTATATGCGAGGCCTCTGGTACTCGCTACACTACCACGTCGTCCGCATACGCTAACACCCACACTTTTATCCTCCCTATTACCACGCCTCCCCTTTGATGTGTCCGTAACTCCTCTTCTAAATCTCCAATGTATAAAGAGAAAAGGCTCGGGCTCAACGGGTATCCCTGCCTCAACCCTTTTTTCGTCCAAAACCTTTCTCTTCCCTTACTCCCGTCATGCACCTTGTCTCCTCATACACTTCCTCTATCGCTATCATCAAATCTTCTCCTATCTCTCATTTCCTTAACATCTCCCACATTTTTGTCCTATTTACATTATCAAATGCTGCCTTAATGTCCAAAAACAAACCATACACCTTCCCTGCTTTTCTTTCCAGCACCTTGTTCACCACTGCCTTAGAACATAAATGTTGTCCACCGTCCGCCTTCCTTCCCTGAAACCCGCCTGCCAGTCCTGCACTAACCCCCTTTCCTCTATTTCCTTCTTTAGCCTGCTTCTCAGCACCTCTGCGTATATTTTATACCCCGCATTCGTGATACTCACACCTCTATAGTTTTTAGCCTCCTTCCTTCCCCCCCTTTATATATCGGAACTATCCTCGCTTCCTACCACTCCTCCGGAAATCCTTCCCCTCTCCATACTCTACTTAATATCTCTCTTATCTTTTCCCTTGTTTTCGCCCCTGTGTATTTCCACTGTTCCCCTTGTATTCCGTCCGGTCCTTGCGCTTTTCTTAACTTCACTTTTTTCAATGTCTCTTCTACCTCTTCCCGCTTTATCTCTCCTCCACCTCTCATTCTCCTTTTCACCTCTTTTCCATTTCCGGCTTCTCCATCTCTCCTCTCATCACCTCCATACACTGCTTTCTCCACTCCTCTTCATCCAACTCAACCTCCTTTCTTTCGTATTTTTCTCTTCTCCTGTTCACAACTCTCCTACCTTAATTAACTGTTTCTCCACTTGCAAATCTTACTGTATACGTCTACATTCTACACAGTTCACCAAGGGAGGTAGGTAGTTTAGTAGTACCACATCCCAATTTTTATACTCTGGTATGTTTCAAGTGAAACATATCAATATATTACTTTCTGATATGTTTCAAGAAACTTATATAAAACATGTAACGTTTTTGTGTTGTTTCAAATCTAGGTTTCTGAAGACGGACATTAAACATCTATGTTATGTGTATGAAACGTTTCTGTCGCCATTTCGGAGATGTTCAGTGTTTCAGAGATACGTTTCTAAAACGTTTCAGAAACGTTTTTTTTTGCATTATGGGTATTGTGATGAAGACTTAAGCGGCACTAACAATCACTTACTTCAGGCAGAGGACACCATCCGCAAGCTAAGAAAGAGCCATCTACAAACAAAATGGACTTGCCTTGGCGAATTAAAGAGTGAGTGAATATTATGGTTTCCAGAGGTTAATCCAAAAAAACTGCATAGTGCTTACACCATCAACAAAACAATACACATAAATTGATAACTGCCAACCCTTCTGGTTAGTCGTATAGAGGGAAAACTAACGATAGTATCGAATATTTAAAATCATCTTGTTCTCCTACGTAAAGCGATAGCAATTAGGTATATGTATGACGATTTGATTTGGAGACCTTAACGGTGCCTGCTAAGGTTTCTGTATAAATTAGGTGGGTGTGAATAATTAAAAGGTATGATTTGCTTTATGCTATAAAGGTATCCTTGCTTCGCTCTTCACATTAAATATATTTATTCAGATTCAATGAATCAAATACTAATTAACTATCGCATCTAGAAGGTAAATTATAGATGTCTTGACATTTCTATTCATTTCAAAAGGTATAATTTGGAAGTCTCTTCCTTCATAGATATTCATAAGGAATATGTCGAGGAAATTTAAAGCTGTAACGCAAAAGATTAGTTGCTCATTCCCATGATACCGTTTTAAAATCGTTCAAGATATTTTAAGAGGGTTAAAAGGTGAGGTTTTCCCCGAAAGTTTAAATTTATTCTAGATTATATAATTTAAGACCCTATAAAATAAATTTTTACAATTATATTACATCAAATATCAACACGGTGAAGATTCTAAATAATCCTTAGTAATTAAACTCAAGATGGATGATATTTAAACAAAATGTAAATGGAAGATGGAATTAAATGTTACTAAGTTGTAATGCTCAGTTCTACAACTGTCAATGGAGCTAGTTGTCGGTTTGTACTGCATCGTGATTAGGGTAAACGAGCAGCATTAGGGTTTATTTGCATATTCTCAAGTGAACTCAAACAATAATTTTTAAGTTTACGTTAACTTATTCTTGGAAGTTATCATGAATTCGTGACAACGAGCAGAGGGAGAACATTTAAATTTGTGAGACTAACGTGCGCTTGGTTACCGCTTGTTTTCCATATATTCTTATTACTTAGTTATGTGTTTCGGTTGGAAATACGACTACCGATTCCGATGTAAAGGTATTCGATTTAAATATCAGTATGGGACGAATAACAATTCCACGCTATTATTCTTCACTACTTTCGGGATTTATTATGTCAAAATTCATCGATGGTGAAATTCGACTTCAAATGGGGTGAAAATTACGAGGAAACGATGACTAAAATTGTAATAATAAGCTCCAAACCTCCCGCATATATTAAGCTCCTTTATTAAAAATTGTATTGTGCTACTAGTTTCGACTTCAAAAGGTAATTTTCAGGCTTAAAATTACACATAACACGTGATGTAGGTGAATGATAAAGTAAATTAATTAAAAAAGTGTAGTTAATTCGTAACATAATTAGATTAAGTTACATGAATGCTATAACATTGAAAGATAAATTTGTGAGACAGATGCTGAATTAAACTGGAAGAATGAAGAGCAACTGATCAGCAGTTAAAATAAACAGAAATAAATTTGTATACAAACAGTTGTTAGTTAAAGAAATAAATTAATTATAAAAATAAAAATAAGTAGTTCCACTAATTTTTCATTTTAAATGTAACACTTCGACATTATCAAGAGTAAAATAAGTATTAATTAATTAATTGTTAGAATTACAATTAATTATGGAGTTCCACATAATTCTGCTAATTACAGATTTGACTGGCAAATTAAGATAAACCTCTATTGTAGAAAACGCTAGGAAGGGGGGGGGGGCAATATTCTTAAATTTTTTAAATATCACCATCGCTCGGCTTCCTTTCACCCTTAACATCGGCAATTTCAAAACTACCATGCACTTGATCCCCTTTAATTCGTTTCACCCTTTATCCTATGAGGGCCTTCAACAGCTACGCCTTCAGTCTCTGTAATACTAATAAGTTATATTGGAATATCCTTTCCAAACATTGTGTAGGCTCTGTTACTTCTCTCACCCCCTCGAAGCAATCTACTCCTGAAAACCGTTACGTTTCACTCCCTTTACATTGGTCCTGTTTCTAATTATAGGGTTTACCAACAAAAAGTTTGTTTTTTAAAACAAAATAAAACAAAGAATTTAGATGAAAATGATTCAAATTCTTATTACATTAGAAAGAGTAAGATTTGGGAATTATAAATCAAAAAATGATATCTAACAAATGTCCACCACGACCTCGCTTACAAATGTCGATTCTTTCATCAAATTGTTCAATCACTTTTTGGCAAACTGGCTGGTTTATTTTGTTAATCACGTCACGGATTTTGAGTTGGCTTCGTATAGACTCTGTCTTTAACATAGCCCCACAAAAAATAATCCAGTGGTGTTAAATCACACATGATCGGGACGGCCAATAACAGCTGAATTTCGTGAAATAATGCGATCAAGAAATTTGGTTTGCAATAATTTAATTGTTTCGGTAGCTATGTAATTTGTCTTGTGGCACCGTACTGTTGAAACCACGTCAATAATATAATATAATATGTATAATATAATGTAATATAATATAATATAATATAATATAATATAATATAATATAATATAATATAATATAATATAATATAATATAATATAATATATATAATATATATAATATAATATAATATATAATAATCAATAATAGGCCAAAATTGAGTTGTTAACATCTCTTGATAGCGTAAACCATTAACCGTAACCGCATTTCCAGCCGAATTTTCGAAAAAAACGGCCCAATCACGCCTCAAAACCAGATAGCACACCATACAGTAACACGTTGAGTATGCAAAAGCGTCTGAACAATCGCTCTTGGATTTTCAGAAGCCCAAATCCGGCTTGTTGACGTGTCGACACAAACGAAAATGGGCTTCGTTTGAAAAAACGATTTTTTCAGAAAAACCAGGGAATGAATTCAGCGAATCTACGGCGATGTCAATGGTCGGCTGGCTTCAATTTTTGCACCAGTTGAATCTTCCAAGGCTTCAAAGCCAAATTCGCCATGTGGTCATTTTGGATAACCTTATGTTGACCGAAAATATCACGAATTTTACGAAATGTAACTTTGAATTCATTGTAACAATTGTCAGATTCTACTACTGATATATAAAAAAACTAAATATCAAAACTGTCAATTGTTTCGATTTGCCCAATAGGAAAAACAAACTTCTTGTTGGTGAACACTTTCATACGTATTTCAAAAATACCTTACCGTCTCTTTCACTCACTTCAAAACACAACCTTAAATCCAAATTGGTTAATTCTGTGGATCCCACTATACGTTTGGAGGTGTACAAAATCGGTTGTGGTAGTTGCCCTGTCCAATACATTGGCCCAACCGGTGTATTAAAACCAATACATTTGTACCATTCCATGTTGCTCAAAAATCCGCCTTTGCTAACCACATTTTGAGTTCCAATCAATCCTTGAACAAAGATATCTTTCAAAGTCTTGATTTTTGGTGATAAATGTGTTAAGCTTGATCTGTTGGAAGTTCACCGGGTATATAAAGAAAATTCCCACACGCCCCTTAACTTGATTAAAAAATAGACTTCAAATATTACGCAGAGAATATTTAACAAAAATAAAGAATTTCCTCAAACAAGGGGGGTTCATATGTTATTTAGATGAGACGTGGTACGACACTCATTATAAAGTTCAGAGAAGATGGATTAACAACTCGCATAATGGTGATTAACATTTTGCAGTTTTTGTTCTAGTAGATTCTAGATTTTACTTATTTATACACTGTGTCCAAGATAAGGAGGGCCACTATGGGTATTTTGGAAACGGTAAGAGATAGCGTTTCGGTTAAATGGGAGAAAGGTTGGGCAATTTTGAGTTTAGTAAAATAAAATTTTTAAACTGAGGAAATTCCGAACCGTTCCGAAGTTAAGCGACAAAAGCGAATTTTCAGGATTTTGTTTTTGACAAATTTTTACTTTGTCGTTGATGTTAACTAAAAAGTAAAACAACCTTCTACAGGTACTTTTTAACGTTCTTTAACATGGCATACATCAAATTGGAATCCGACGTTTCGTTTTCGAGTAACCATCATCAACTTTATTTTTTTTAAATACAGTCCTGATTTTTTTATGCATAATATTAGAAGAGTTTTTTATTCTGCATTCAAGCATGTATCACACTTTATGGTTTAATTACGATTTTATACTTACTTTACGATTAGCGGAAAAAATCCTAAGTACGAACCTGTATCCCTCCTCAATAACATTCACACTGAATTTTATTTATAAATGGACTTTTGCTAACTGTGCTTTGCTCATCAAATTAATGAAATGACACAGAATTTTCAATTTTGAACACAAATTTTATAACCAAGTGCATAATTACAAACTATCAACAACACGTCAGAAATGAACAGAAAACATTTGATGAAACGAAAATTTAAACATGACACATACCAATAATTAAAAAAGATTGTAATAAATGCTCGAAAAGCCCTCTTTCGTTCTCCAATCGTAAATAGCATTTTCTCACTGTAGAATCCAAAGCATTCTTTAACATTGGAGGTGTTACAGTTTGTAATGCGTTAAGTACAAACTTTCGGAGTTCTTCTTTTATTCCAAAGATATCTTTGTAAACATAATTTCTTATGTACCTCCAAGGAAAAAAATCCAGCGGGGTTATTTCGGAAGAACGAGCTGGCCAGGGTGTTTCAGAATCGGTGCTTAAAAATCTTTCGGCAAACCTATTTGAAAGGTAATCCTTAACCACCCGTGAATTGTGCGCAAGTACACCATCCTGCTGAAACAAAAAATTGCGTACTACAGCTTAGGGTAAAATATCAAGAGCATCTTCCAAAGTAAAATCTAGTAAATTTAATAGTAAAATAAGTATAAAATCGCAATTAAACCATAAAGTGTGATACATGCTTGAATGCAGAATAAAAAGCTCTTCTAATATTATGAATCAAAAAATCAGGACCGTATTTAAAAAAACAAAGTTGATGATGGTTGCTCGAAAACGAAACGTCGGATTCCAATTTGCTGTATGCCATGTTAAAGAACGTTAAAAAGTACTTGTAGAAGGTTCTTTCTTTTACTTTT
Source organism: Pyrocoelia pectoralis (assembly GCA_036250285.1). Lineage (NCBI taxonomy): Eukaryota > Metazoa > Arthropoda > Insecta > Coleoptera > Lampyridae > Pyrocoelia > Pyrocoelia pectoralis. The sequence goes on along the minus strand of CM070074.1, from coordinate 7,512,142 downwards.
TAGTTAACATCAACGACAAAGTAACAATTTGTCAAAAACAAAATCCTGAAAATTCGCTTTTTGTCGTATAACTTATGAATGGTTCCGGAATTTCGTCAGTTTAAAAATTTCATTTTACTAAACTCAAAATTGACCAACTTTTCTCCCATTTAACCGAAACTCTATCTCTTACCGTTTCCGAAATCCCCATAGTGGCCCTCCTTATCTTGGACACTGTATATTCAAAAGAAACCTGTAAATGTGTTATGTATGATCTATATGTATATGTAACAATTGGTTCCACTTTATTATTAATAAAGTACCTGCTCCTCCGTTCCAGTCATTTTCATAGACCTAAGAATTTTAATGGCGACTCTGGAATTTCGACGCGCCAGGGTAAGCCTGTTGGGTTTATTGACAAAATAAAGGATTTGAGCTAGTAGCTCATTAAATCCCCAGTGCGAAGTATCATGACGGCCACCATAACGCATTATAATCAAATGTCTAGCAAAAGAAGGTGAGAACCAAGGTGAAATCTTTAGGAAACTTTTTGTACGATTTGTAACTTATGTTGTTCAGAGTCCTAAAATATGAAATTAAATGAAATGTTTCAGGTCTCAATTAAAACCCTCCTACATATGAGAAGCACGTTGCCTATTTGTTTCAATTTCTCCTTAAGCCTTCTGCACATTCTTCCTTGTCCCTTTTCTCCATTATAAAAGTGCAGACGTTTATCCAAATGGAAACATCATATGAGATTTACTGTAAAAAGATATGATTACAACCAGTGCCGGTTTTACATGCCATTTAGTAGTACGCACTAAGTAACATTGCCCCCCCCCCCCCCCCATCACCATCCACCCTCACAATAATTTGCATACATAGCAAAACTTCGAATTTTATGCAAGCCAATCTATTTTTTTTTCTCTACCTCCGTTGCTTTTGAGACGATAAAAATGAGAATCATTCAGACTAATAGATAAATTTTAAATAGCTTCATAAGATGAAAACGGCAAGTCTGAATTCTCAAGAAGCTTGTGCAGTACAATAAATACGACGCATCTGTCTTTATTTATGGTTGGTACGAGTACAAACAACACCGTACGTAAACGAAGTGCAGGCCGGAAATTATGGCAATAAAAATTTTGTTCCATAATTGGAATGTTTCACATTATTGTTAACTTGCTGGAAAATAAAACTTACATTTTGCAATTTTTTTAAATACGTTTTCAGCAATTTAAGGGGAATGTTTACGAAAATACAAATATTAGAACATCCGGGTCCCATAGATCACAGGCCCGGGTTCCGCGGGAGCTGATAGTTACGCCCCTGATTTACAAATCCTCCTTGTGTCGACATAATTAAGTACAAAGGTTATTTACTTAGAAAGGGACGAGGAAATGTTCAATCTGCAATAAATTCTTTTAAAAGATATGACCAGTAATAAATGTTAGTCTCAAAATTAATATTAAATGCATTGATTGCGCCATACCTATAGTACCTATAATTAATAAACTTAAAACTTTAGATTTGTCCGGGCCTTACGCACGTGCGTAATGTATAAACCGGCGCTGATTACTACAACGAAATCTGTTCTTGAATTGAAATATGAAATCGAAACGGCTCCCCGATAATAAAGGTACGCACGTTTTTAATTGACATTAAATTTTTGATCTAGAGATCAGCACTCATTTACACGCGAGAACGCTAAAAAAATTAATTAAGAATGTTGTTATAGGCTTTTAAAGTGAATAACGTTTTAATCTCATAAAAAATGTCATCAGGAGTCATCGCTTATTAAAATTAATTGGACGTAATTGCTACATTACGTTTTACTATTAAGTTACGCAAGTCTAATAAAAAATTTAAATAGAATTAAAAGGAAAAATGTTGCTCAAAATCTATTACATTAAATTGATCTTGAAGGGTTTGTACTCTTTTGCCAAATTTGATTGTTTTCTATTATTGAAAATGGATTGCGTAGCGATTTTAAATTGGTTCAAACAATAAGGGAGAGAGAACTTCTTTGTTCTCAATATTTGTGTAGACGCATCATTTTCAATTATTATGAACAAAATTGCGTTTATAATTAATAAATTGATTCGGCTTCATTGTAAGATTTAAGTTGGTAACCGTCGTCGTTGAGGTAAACAACTTTTCGTATCCACTAAAAGTCTTTTGTATTCCCTCTTGTTAACAAACGATAAACCTATGCCTTAAATCAGTTAGGAAAAAAAAATAATTCTACATGCCTATAGCTAAACATAAAATCCATCTGATGAATCAGGAGGAACGTCAAATTCCCCTTTGCACATACAACACATATAAAGATTCATAATAATGTAAAGGTGGATTTCCATTACAGCGTTTGGCGGTTTGCGTTGTGCGGCAGTCAAACCTCATTGGTTAATTTAAAATGTTTCGCCGCAAACCGCAAAACACTGTAATGGAAATCCACCTTAAGAATTGCAAAAACCAGTATTCGAAATCTTGCATGTTGTCAGATTCTTTACGGTGTTGCCAGACTTCAGTTTTTATCGTGCTCAGAGGTCTGGACAGTATCGAGTCTACTAGTAAACAAAAGGAACTTAATTGGTCAACTGGTCGCAAAAGAAGAATTAATAAACTTAGATCTAAACTTAGACAACTGATCTCGTATGATCGATAAAGAATACTTGAGCCACCTTAGAGAAGCAAGACAAACGCTAATAGGACTAAAAGGAAGAACGGGGACATCGAACTATCCATATATTATTTGTAAAAAGAAACAGATTTACGGCCAATCTCATAATAAAATATGCAGATCGATGGTGAAGAAGCAGACAAAGCCCATTAATTCTTGGGCCATTAAATAATATTTTGAAAGGATAACCAAACTCGCGTCGGACTAGAATGGATCAACTTTTGGCCAACTATGAACCACTTTTAGACAAACTTGCCAATGCGCTTGAAGGGTGTTTTTTGGAAGCTTTAGTTAGACGTTTCCAGGAAAGTTTTATAAGTAGACTTTTGAAAATTTGTACTTAGGGCTCAGAAAGTCGAGTTGATGTAAAATATTTTCAAAATGGTAGCACTTCCGGAAATGCCGGAAGTAGCTACTAACTTCGTTATTTTAACTGACAACCCATATTTTTTATTGCATCCTTGGATACTACGTGAAATTTCATAACCTTTGATACCAACACCAACATATCAATATCTACAAGTTATGGTTTTTAAGTTATTTTCATTTATTTCATATATATGCATAATAGCTTCATAAGATGAAAACGGCAAGTCTGACTTCTCAAGAAGCTTATGCAATACAATAAAAACGGCGCGTCTGTCTTTATTTATGGTTGGTACGAGTACAAACAACACCGCACGTAAACGAAGTGTAGGTCGGAAATTGTTACAATAAAAATTTTGTTCCATAACTGGAATGTTTCACATTATTGTTAAATTGCTGGAAAATAAAACTTACATTTTGAAATTTTTTAAAAATACGTTTTTCGGCAATTTATGGGGAATGTTTACGAAAATACAAATATTAGTGCCGTCGGGCCCCATAGATCACAGGCCCGGGTTCCGCGGAGCTGATAGTTACCGTGATAGTTACGCCCCTGATTCACAAACCCCCCTTGTGTCGGCATAATTAAGTACAAATGTTATTTACTTAGAAAGGGACGGGGAAATGTTCAATCTGCAATAAACTCTTTTGAAATATAAGACCAGTAATAAATTTTAAACTTCGTTAAATGGAAAAATACCTGTTTATTCTTATTAGCTACTTTTGAGATTTTAACTTTCCTGTTATTTAACATTTCTTGTATCGTACAGTATTTATTCTGAAGTCGTGAGTGAAATATACCTTAATTCCTTAATATTCAATGCATTGATTGCGCTATGCCTGTAAACTTCCAATAAATAAATAAATTTCAGATTTGTCCGGGCCCTACGCACGTGCGTAGTGCGCGTAATGTATTAACCGGCACTGCTCTAGGTCTAGGTAATTGTTTTGGTGCTACAACGCTTCCAAAATTCAAACAATTTCATTCCAGTGTTGGGATGATACGTTCACTAAGACGCGGTCTTTCTGGATATTTCTCAATGAACCTATCACAAGCATGTGACGCGATTCTGTTCATTTCACCATAGATAACAATTAGATTCCAAAAATCTTAATATGTAAAACCATTGCGAGCCATTTTTTTCGATTATTGAAAAACTTATGTTAACCTATTACAGGTGACGGTTTAGTATCACTTGATTTGTTCAAAATTCGATTGCCATAGTCCATTTCATGGTCGACTACTACAAAAAATTCGAAAAAAAATGGTATCAATGCGATGAAATGAGAATAAGTCAGAAACTATTAAAGATAGGAATAGGAACATGTAATACCAAAATATGGCCATTTTGATTTTCTATCAAATGCAATAGTAAGAAAATGGTCATTTCGTTTAAGAAATCAGTTTTCAGTCTTTGAATTTTCCTAAATTTGAAACCCCATAGATGAGGCAACTTAACCTTTTTTTAAGTACACCAAAAGAAAGCCCTATTCCTCCTCTATGCGGTGGTGAAAACTCGGTTGTCATAGCTACAATGGTTTTCAAGTAATGAATTCTTAAAGTACCGTCTGCATCCGCAATTTTTTTTAAATAAGTGAAAATAACTTAAAAACCATAACATGTAGATATTGATATCTGGTATCAAAAGAACTGAAATTTCACGTAGAATCCAAAAATGCAATAAAAAACTAGAGGTTACCGTTTCGAATAACGAAGTTACTACCCACTTCCGGCATTTCAGGGAGTGCTGTCATTTTGAAAATATTTTAGACCGATTCGGCTTTCAGAGTCATCCCATGCATCGAAACAATATCCTTAACGAAGCGCTCACTGATGAAACTAACAAAGAACAAAAGTAATTAATGCCATGAAACAAATGACACAGGTCAAAGAAAGGAAAGGAACGTTACATAGCTCGAATAACAAACGTTGGATGGACTAAGAGATTGGTAATAGGGAGACCCAGAGAATATAGGAGAAGTAGAGCCAGGTTGCCAACTAGATGAAGTGAAGGAGAACCCGATCAATACGGCTCAAGCCAGAGACGTATTGAAATCAGTGGACCCAAAAGGGTTCAGGGATGACTATCGTTCTTGATGAGAAAGCTACAGCAGATTGTAACAGATTAATATAATTATAGTGTCCTAAAAGTGTGGATACATCTCGTCAGGTATTGGTTTTATCCAAAAATGTTTTATGAAAAGTTGTTCAAGTACGAGTTATAAACTCAAAATAATCATAAATATCGTTAAGTATAACATAAAAGGTATATTACGCTTTTGTTTCTCTCAAAAATAACAAATGAAGATCAGCTTATAACACATACAAAGTACTAAACAACTTTCATTCAAAGCATTTTTGAATAAAAGCAGAGATCTATACGATATTTCATACTTTTCCATTGCCCCACATCTTTTAAGTTTTCTCTATAGTGCATTTGGTAAAGAGCCGGAGTAATAAATCAGCCTGTCAGGCAGATTTCAGTGTAGTAGATGAGAAAACTATATATTGTAAATAAATTCTAATTTATTAATTGTATGGAGTGTTATTGTTCACTCTTTTATAAATTACCCACTTTAGACGCCTATGAACCCTTTGCCGAAGGATTTAGCTGGGAGTTTAATGAGGGTTTCCTATTGTCAACGCGGTCATTTTTAAAGGGTCTTCTATTGTTTGGTGGTCTTAGTACGAAAAAAGCGTCATTTTCATTTTATGTTTCCGATATTTGCAAAACTTATTATTGAAAACTGATGTGCCGCTAGTATAGCAAAAATACCATACTATACTTGAAGTAGTTGATTTATTACTTCGGCTCTTTACCAAATGCACTATAATCACAGTAATTACAAATGATCTCATCGTACATAAACAACTATTACAAACTCAATTTGGTATGTCCGATGTCACTGCGTCGTGGAGAACTTGCTGGGGCCGATATTAGCTTTTCGCCCTCCTTGTAAAATGAAGGGGTTAGCGTTAGCCCATATCATTTGAATGGGATCTAAGCTTCCCTTTCTCAACACTAATCCGTAGGTGATAAGGGGGATATTTTGAAAACGTAACAATAGGAACATCACTTTGGATAATGATATTAGATGGCCTCTTGCAGTTATAAACGAATTGACTGTAGAGATTGGAATCTTATAACCCAATACATATGTTGAACAAATCAAGTTTAAAATGAAGCCGCCGCCAATAGCAATATTGTAGATACATATAGACGATTGGTAAACGCAAAATCCGGAAATGAAGGAAATTTCAACGTACTGTAGTTAATAAGATCTGACAGAACAAATCCCCTTACATACAAAATACCCTATAAATAGAAAAGATTTTGGGGAAACTCATACGCATGCAAAAGGAAGGGAGAATAAAGTATTCAAGGGTGCGATGAGTCACTTCCAAAATATCTTTTTTCGTTACGTCGAAATTTGTTGTTTAAGGTTTCCTTTACGAGCCTCATAAATTTTAACGTGTTACAGAGGATCTATTCATAAACAGTGATGCACAAACCAACCTTTACATTATAACAACAATGCTTTCACCTAAATGTCAGAAATATCGACAAGAGGACCCTTCGGAAACACGGAGAACTACTGAAAGTGATATATTTCACTTAAATATGTATATGTCATTACACCTAGTTTAATTGATGATCTGAAATGTGACAATCAACTATTTTCAGCTTTTAAAAATACATCCACGATAATTTAAATGACCTAAATTATATGATGTAATGGCATTAATATCGGCGATATTTGATTTTCATAAAAAAATTACAGGCAACAAATTAAAAAAAGTATTATTTCGAAATTTAACTTTCAGATTTTTACGTTATTTTATTTCATTTTTATGTAAAGAGCGAATAAAAGGAACTGTTCGTGTGAATAACGTAGGCAACTTAAATAACACACCCAAAGAATTAGTTGCTCCATTTCATTTCATAATAAAGTGTCGTAATATTTTTTTGGATGAGTATGTAAGTATAACCATTACCTATTGATTCATTTTTAATTGATAATGTCATTTGCTCATTGTTCATGATGTAACAATTTGAAATATATATGTATAAACAGAGGGTGATGCTGATGAAGGCCTTCTCCGGTGCAGGTTGTCCCTTGGTATTTCATTGTTTAGAATGTTCTTTTGCTTCTGGAGAATTCAAATCGCCAAAATTTTAGTTAAAATTTAATGTACCCCGCTCTGCTAAAATGCCTACAACAGCCAGCTTTCTACATTGACTTCAATCCTTCAAAGTGAAGTAAAATTTGGTTCAAACCAAAATTATCGGGTTTAATAAATGGTACAAATTTTAGTTGTGATACCCTGTATATCATTTCTTAAAAGAAATAAAGATCGACTTAATTCCTTTGAAAAATCCTTATTTCATATGGAAATATGTATGCTCAAAGTCCATCTGAGTGTACAAAAATGAGCTTTTTCACATACCCTAGAACCAATTGTAGATAATCCCATAGAATTTACAAATTTTGCAACCATCTTACCGTGTGTAATTCACGTGGGCACGTAATTAAACCATAACAATGGATTATCCATTAGAACGCAGCTGACTACGTGGTAGAGAGGAAAGAAAAATTGTTGAATTCTGTTTAAAATTTAGTTAGAACTATTTGGCGAATGAAAATGTTAAAAAGGAAAAACGTTACCTTCCTTTTATTTCATAAAGATTTATGTGAACATATTATCAATATCTAGATACCAAACGTCCTAACATGAGGAATTTACAACGTATTTGATCAACGCTTTTAAGGTATTTCATTGTTAAGATACAATAAGCAATTTGAGCCTACGGATTCCTTGCAACTGACAAGAAAGTGCAAATCAACAACTGAAACATTAAAGTAATCGAGTGGTACATTGCAAAGCAAAGCTTATAACGATAATTGGAAGTTAAAAGTAGATTAGTTTTTATAACGTCCTCTATTTTCCAATGAATTTTCCCCATTGCACACATCTGAAAGACGTTTAGGTTTAATGTTACAGTACCTACACTGAAAGTTAATTAACTACACATTTATAAGGTTTAAGTTAATTTCACAGCGGATATTTATGTTGATACCTACACCTGATGAAATTTAACTTAAAAACTGTCCACATTCTTGAAAGATTTAGGATACTGTTTTCTGTTCGCAATTCTCGGTGTTGTCAAACTAAAGTCAAATTATTATTATTATTATTATTGTTGCTGGGGGTGATCCCAATAGGTTCCCATACTGCGAGCTTTTTGTCTATTGTGCTCCCCGGTGTTGTCTACCCTTCAAGAATACCTGTATCTTTCACAAAGTCCAGGATTTTAGTAGGGCGAATCTTCGTTACTTCCTCTTGTGCAATCTTTTCATTTCCAAGTAGGTGTTCCCTTGCCCTCATGAATGCCTCATATTGGCAAATAACGTTATAGGGCGTTTCATCTGCCTCACCACAACCCCTGCATGCCGGGCTACCGGTCTGAACAGGTGTTTGTTCAGGGGACAGTGAGCCGTGACCATTTCTGTCGCAAGTTTTATCTTCGTCCTGTTCAACTTTAAGATGGATGTAGCTAGGTACACTTTAGTGGTTTCCAGGAAGATCTTGGAATTGCTTTGTCCTAGTAGCTGGGACGCTAAGGTTGATTTTAGTTACAAGTTGGAAGAAATCGTGAAACTTCCCATATAGTCACATTAGGCCCCACTTATTAATATTAGAAGCGGCCCCATGAAGAAAAGCTTGGGTCATGGCTAATAAACGAGGTCAAAGGTCATATTTGCAATAAAGCGTGATTTCACCTATAAATCACATCTAAATCATTTTTATTCGTACGTTTATTGATAGATATTGACAATTATGGATGGATCTATGGATTGTCCTCGGTTATATTACTGTTCACGTCGCTTTTATTATTGCAGATATCGGTAAAGGCGCAGAGATGTGTGCATGGGAGCTTAGCTCGATAACATTTACATCTGTTATTGGAACACCCTTGTTTACACCCACACTTTGTGAGCTCAATGCAAGCATCCTCAGCTTCCGGTTGCGTAGTCCAGAATGGTCTAAGACCATGTCCAAAAATGGTCCAGTCTCAGTCGCATGTGTTGTATAAACCAACATGTTCGGTCAAACAATTGACTCAAACCTTTGTTTGCAAAATACCTAGCGCGATATAAATATTGCCTAACTGCTTCCTGGAATGAAAAAATGTGAGTTTTGAATAATTTGGTGAGTTGTCGATCATGACTTACAAGAGTAGGTGGAAGTGTCTCTATTTGTCTGCACTTTATCGTGAATAGGTTCATCCTCGTTTCGTTCAGTGATATAGAGGTTGAGTTTTTGTCATGCCACCATGACGGTAAACTTTTCAATTTGAGGTAGTAGAAGGTCATCAATTTGTGTCTTCTCAAGGTTCGTTACCATATTAAAGAGTAAAGTGATATCAGGCATCTTTGTCCACGTGTCCCAGGTCGACTTTTTTCCTCTAGAGAAGAAACTGGAGACAGTATCACAACCAGTGAATGAATGAAAAAATGGAAGTGATTTGGACATTGCGGTTCCCAATTCTGCATAGATCAGATTGATACTGATATAATATGTAGGTACTTAAACGAATTTTTTTAGCCAAAACCAACTGTTGTAATGGTCAGAGGGTTCTTTTGCTGAAACAACTCGAAAAGTCCAAGAAGAATAACTATAACGTCGGAATCCACAGTTCTGATAAAAACGTTATTGGAGCCAATGGCATGAAATACATACACTTTAAATAAAATACGTCTTGCGATCCTCACTATAATCCAGATATTGCCGTAACAACAAATATTGTGTCAGGTAAATGAAAGGTAAAAAAAATTGCCAAAGCTACAAAGCAATTTATAAAATGGCAAATACAATAACAGTAAACAAAATTTTTATTGAGTTGCGTCGCTTAAAATGTCAATTTGAAATTTTCAATTGTTATAACTTTGCCATAAAAAATAAAAAAAAACTTATCTCTGAAATAAAAGTTTATAATTTTTTAAACAAATACAAAAAAAAAAGTTTAGAATATCTTCATTTTTTAGCCAGTTATGATTTTTTGAAGCTGTAACTATCATCCCCTACCTTCTAACCTCCCTAACTCTGTTAATTTTAATAATACGGAAAAAAAATTAAGGCCCATTTACAGTTCTATAACTTTGATTGGCAATTTTTTTCTAGCTCTTACCGTTTTCTCAAAATTTAGAAAACACCCTTTTGTTTCATTTCTTTCACCCCCCCCCGGGATTGAAAAAAAAATTTCTTCACTATCATTTCTTAAATACTTAAGAGTGACTTATACCATAAGTTCCTGTACTTTCCTCAAAATTCGCATTTAAAAGTCTATTTTCTTGGACTAATTTGTTATACCTATATAGGGGAAGAATGAATAAAAAAGGGCAGCCGGTTGGCATACGCTATGTATTTTATACATGTTAATGGTTACTTAATAAAATTTGAGTAAGAAGCGTGAATTGTGTTCTGTTTTTATTTTATTATTTTCTTACATAGGTAAGTTACCTACCCCTTGTGGAGTGAAAAAAATAGTTAACTTTAAACTATAATTACTGGGTAATTAATGTTGCATTTTTGTGGGGCCGCTTTAATAACTGGCCAGAATATCCTAGAGAATGATTTTGCCAAGTTTCAACTTTTCTTCCCTTCTGTAACTATCAGGGTTATTTTACAAACTTAGCGTCTCAGCTATAGGATTTTCGACCAATGTCTGCAATACCCTTTCAATGTTGCTGCATATCAGCAACTGTGGAGATATTTCAGATGTTGAAGCACATTTTCATTCCTCATGTTTAGATGCATCTGTGTGCAAAAATTTGTCCACGTGTTCCCAATAATAGATTTATGGCACCGGTACAATTACCAAAAAACGTTGGAAAATTCACTTCATGCGATAGAAAATGTTGCTGCAAATCCCCAGTTGTGGAGATATTTCAGATGTAAATGCAGATGTTCATTCCTCATGTTTAGATGCATCAGCATGCAAAAATTTGTCCAGAGGCTCCCAATAATAGATTTATGGCACCAGTATATGTCCGCCATACACCCAAAAAATTCGGAAAATCCATGTCTTGCGACAGATAAAGCTGCTGCAAATGGCCAATTGTGGAGATATTTCAGATCTAGATGCAGATTTTGATTCCTCATGTTTAGGTGCATCAGCGTGCAAAAATGTGTCCCCTTGCTCCTAATAATAGATTTATGGCACCAGTACATATATCCAAAAACGTTTCAAAATTCACTTCATGCGAAAGAAAATGTTGCTGCAAATCCCCAAGTGTGGAGATATTTCAGATGTAGATGCAGATTTTCATTCCTCATGTTTAGATCCATCAGTATTCAAAAATTTGTCCACGGGCTCCCAATAATAGATTTATGGCACCAGTATATATCCGCCATACACTCCAAAAATTCGGAAAATCCATGTCTTGCGACAGAAAAGCTGCTGCAAATGGGCAATTGTAGAGATATTTCAGATGTAGATGCATATTTTCATTCCTCATGCTTAGATGCATCAGCATGCAAAAATTTGCCCACGGGCCCCCAATAATATATTTATGGCACCAGTATATATCCGCCATACACCACAAAAATTCGGAAAATCCATGTCTTGCGACAGAAAAAGCTGCTGCAAATGGGCAAGTGTGGAAGTATTTCATATCTAGATGCAGATTTTCATTCCCCATGTTTAGATGCATCAGTATTCAAAAATTTGTCCACGGGCTCCCAATAATAGATTTATGGCACCAGTATATATCCGCCATACACTCCAAAAATTCGGAAAATCCATGTCTTGCGACAGAAAAGCTGCTGCAAATGGGCAATTGTGGAGATATTTCAGATGTAGATGCAGATTTTCATTCCTCATGCTTAGATGCATCAGCATGCAAAAATTTGCCCACGGGCCCCCAATAATATATTTATGGCACCAGTATACAGGGTGTCCCAAAATTGCTGGGACACAGAGCTACTACGTGTAATAGAGATCAAAATAAGTTGATTGGACCCAATTTATCTATATACCAAAATGTACCGTTTGCCCGTGAGAAGAGTTCAAAGTGTACATAAAAAAACACATTTTTGTACGCTGTTCAGACATGAGTGAAACAAATTGAATGAAATTTGACAAATGTGCATTTTAGAGGATTACTCTCCTCTCGGTAATTAAATAAATGCAAAAGAAATTGTAGAAGGGTTTAAAACCACCCTCACCCCCTTACATTTTTTTCAGAACTTTCTTAGGGGTGGTAATACGATTCTCAAATTATTTTATCAAGAAGACTGATTAATTATCTTCATTTTGTTACTCTTGATAACATTTCGTATTCCGCATAGTTCCGAAGGAAAAAAATGTTTTCTTAAATAATGCTAACAGATATTCCTAGTACAAGTTTAATAAAATTGTAATACAAAATTTAGTTGGGAGTGGAAACAAAGGCAGAACGTTTTTTCATAATAAATGTTCAATATGACGGCCACCTTCATCAATACAAAGGTCAATTCGACGTAAAAAATTGAAACAAAATTTTGTATTACAATTTTATTAAACTTGTACTAGGAATATCTGTTAGCATTATTTAAGAAAACATTTTTTTCCTTCGGAACTATGCGGAATACGAAATGTTATCAAGAGTAACAAAATGAAGATAATTAATCAGTCTTCTTGATAAAATAATTTGAGAATCGTATTACCACCCCTAAGAAAGTTCTGAAAAAAAATGTAAGGGGGTGAGGGTGGTTTTAACCCTTCTACAATTTCTTTTGGATTTATTTAATTACCCAAAGGAGAGTAATCTTCTAAAATGCACTCTTGTCAAATTTCATTAATTTGTTTCACTCATGTCTGAACAGCGTACAAAAATGTGTTTTTTTATGTAAACTTTGAACTCTTCTCACGGGCAAACGGTACATTTTGGTATATACATAAATTGGGTCCAATCAACTTATTTTGATCTCTATTACACGTAGTAGCTCTGTGTCCCAGCAATTTTGGGACACCCTGTATATCCGCCATACACCCTAACAATTCGGAAAATCCATGTCTTGCGACAGAAAAAGCTGCTGCAAATGGGCAATTGTAGAAGTATTTCAGATCTAGATGCAGATTTTGATTTCTCATTGTTAGGTGCATCAGCGTGCAAAAATTTGTCCACTTGATCGTAATAATAGACTTATGGCACCAGTATATATCCGCCATACACCGCAAAAATTCGGAAAATCCATGTCTTGCGACAGAAAAAGCTGCTGCAATTGGGCAATTGTGGAAGTATTTCAGATGTAGATGCAGATTTTCATTCCTCATGTTTAGATGCATCAGCATGCAAAAATTTGTCCGCGGGCTCCCAATAATAGATTTATGGCACCAGTATATATCCGCCATATACCCCAAAAATTCGGAAAATCCATGTCTTGCGACAGGAAAAGCTGCTGCAATTGGACAATTGTGGAAGTATTTCAGATCTAGATGCAGATTTTCATTCCCCATGTTTAGATGCATCAGTATTCAAAAACTTGTCCACGGGCTCCCAATAATAGATTTATTGCACCAATATATATCCGCCATACACTCCAAAAATTCGGAAAATCCATGTCTTGCGACAGAAAAAGCTGCTGCAAATGGGCAATTGTGGAAGTATTTCAGATCTAGATGCAGATTTTGATTTCTCATTGTTAGGTGCATCAGCGTGCAAAAATTTGTCCACTTGCTCGTAATAATAGACTTATGGCACCAGTATATATCCGCCATACACCGCAAAAATTCGGAAAATCCATGTCTTGCGACAGAAAAAGCTGCTGCAATTGGGCAATTGTGGAAGTATTTCAGATGTAGATGCAGATTTTCATTCCTCATGTTTAGATGCATCAGCATGCAAAAATTTGTCCGCGGGCTCCCAATAATAGATTTATGGCACCAGTATATATCCGCCATATACCCCAAAAATTCGGAAAATCCATGTCTTGCGACAGAAAAAGCTGCTGCAATTGGACAATTGTGGAAGTATTTCAGATCTAGATGCAGATTTTCATTCCCCATGTTTAGATGCATCAGTATTCAAAAACTTGTGCACGGGCTCCCAATAATAGATTTATTGCACCAATATATATCCGCCATACACTACAAAAATTCGGAAAATCCATGTCTTGCGAGAGAAAAAGCTGCTGCAAATGGGCAATTGTGGAGATATTTCAGATGTAGATGCAGATTTTCATTCCTCATGTTTAGATGCATCAGCATGCAAAAATTTGTCCGCGGGCTCCCAATAATAGATTTATGGCACCAGTATATATCCGCCATTCATCCCAAAAATTCGGAAAATCCATGTCTTGCGACAGAAAAAGCTGCTGCAAATGGGCAATTGTGGAAGTATTTCAGATCTAGATGCAAATTTTGATTTCACATTGTTAGGTGCATCATTGTGCAAAAATTTGTCCACTTGCTCGTAATAATAGACTTATGGCACCAGTATATATCCGCCATACACCGCAAAAATTCGGAAAATCCATGTCTTGCGACAGAAAAAGCTGCTGCAATTGGGCAATTGTGGAAGTATTTCAGATCTAGATGCAGATTTTCATTCCCCATGTTTAGATGCATCAGCATGCAAAAATTTGTCCACGGGCTCCCAATAATAGATTTATGGCACCAGTATATATCCGCCATAAACCCCAACAATTCGGAAAATCCATGTCTTGCGACAGAAAAAGCTGCTGCAAATGGGCAATTGTGGAAGTATTTCAGATCTAGATGCAGATTTTGATTTCTCATTGTTAGGTGCATCAGCGTGCAAAAATTTGTCCACTTGCTCCTAATAATAGATTTATGGCACCAGTACATATATCCAAAAACGTTGGAAAATTCACTTCATGCGATAGAAAATGTTGCTGCAAATCCCCAAGTGTGGAGATATTTCAGATGTAGATGCAGATTTTCATTCCTCATGTTTAGATGCATCAGCATGCAAAAATTTGTCCACGGGCTCCCATTAATAGATTTATGGCACCAGTATATATCCGCCATACACCCCTAAAATTCGGAAAATCCATGTCTTGCGACAGAAAAGCTGCTGCAAATGGGCAATTGTGGAGACATTTCAGATGTAGATGCAGATTTTCATTCCTCATGTTTAGATGCATCAGCATGCAAAAATTTGTCCGCGGGCTCCCAATAATAGATTTATGGCACCAGTATATATCCGCCATACACCCCAAAAATCGGAAAATCCATGTCTTGCGACAGAAAAAGCTGCTGCAAATGGGCAATTGTGGAGATATTTCAGATGTAGATGCAGATTTTCATTCCTCATGTTTAGATGCATCAGCATGCAAAATTTGTCCGCGGGCTCCCAATAATAGATTTATGGCACCAGTACATATATTCAAAAACGTTGGAAAATTCACTTCATGCGATAGAAAATGTTGCTGCAAATCCCCATGTGTGGAGATATTTCAGATGTAGATGCAGATTTTCATTCCTCATGTTTAGATGCATCAGCGTGCAAAAATTTGTCCACTTGCTCCTAATAATAGACTTATGGCACCAGTATATATCCGCCATACACCGCAAAAATTCGGAAAATCCATGTCTTGCGACAGAAAAAGCTGCTGCAAATGGGCAATTGTGGAAGTATTTCAGATCTAGATGCAGATTTTGATTTCTCATTGTTAGGTGCATCAGCGTGCAAAAATTTGTCCACTTGCTCCCAATAATAGATTTATGGCACCAGTACATATATCCAAAAACGTTGGAAAATTCACTTCATGCGATAGAAAATGTTGCTGCAAATCCCCATGTGTGGAGATATTTCAGATGTAGATGCAGATTTTCATTCCTCATGTTTAGATGCATCAGCATGCAAAAATTTGTCCACGGGCTCCCAATAATAGATTTATGGCACCAGTATATATCCGCCATTCACCCCAAAAATTCGGAAAATCCATGTCTTGCGACAGAAAAAGCTGCTGCAAATGGGCAATTGTGGAAGTATTTCAGATCTAGATGCAGATTTTGATTTCTCATTGTTAGGTGCATCAGCGTGCAAAAATTTGTCCACTTGCTCCCAATAATAGATTTATGGCACCAGTACATATATCCAAAAACGTTGGAAAATTCACTTCATGCGATAGAAAATGTTGCTGCAAATCCCCATGTGTGGAGATATTTCAGATGTAGATGCAGATTTTCATTCCTCATGTTTAGATGCATCAGCATGCAAAAATTTGTCCACGGGCTCCCATTAATAGATTTATGGCACCAGTATATATCCGCCATACACCCCTAAAATTCGGAAAATCCATGTCTTGCGACAGAAAAGCTGCTGCAAATGGGCAATTGTGGAGACATTTCAGATGTAGATGCAGATTTTCATTCCTCATGTTTAGATGCATCAGCATGCAAAAATTTGTCCGCGGGCTCCCAATAATAGATTTATGGCACCAGTATATATCCGCCATACACCCCAAAAATCGGAAAATCCATGTCTTGCGACAGAAAAAGCTGCTGCAAATGGGCAATTGTGGAGATATTTCAGATGTAGATGCAGATTTTCATTCCTCATGTTTAGATGCATCAGCATGCAAAAATTTGTCCGCGGGCTCCCAATAATAGATTTATGGCACCAGTACATATATTCAAAAACGTTGGAAAATTCACTTCATGCGATAGAAAATGTTGCTGCAAATCCCCATGTGTGGAGATATTTCAGATGTAGATGCAGATTTTCATTCCTCATGTTTAGATGCATCAGCGTGCAAAAATTTGTCCACTTGCTCCTAATAATAGACTTATGGCACCAGTATATATCCGCCATACACCGCAAAAATTCGGAAAATCCATGTCTTGCGACAGAAAAAGCTGCTGCAAATGGGCAATTGTGGAAGTATTTCAGATGTAGATGCAGATTTTGATTTCTCATTGTTAGGTGCATCAGCGTGCAAAAATTTGTCCACTTGATCGTAATAATAGACTTATGGCACCAGTATATATCCGCCATACACCGCAAAAATTCGGAAAATCCATGTCTTGCGACAGAAAAAGCTGCTGCAAATAGGCAATTTTGGAGATATTTCAGATGTAGATGCAGATTTTCATTCCTCATGTTTAGATGCATCAGCATGCAAAAATTTGTCCGCGGGCTCCCAATAATAGATTTATGGCACCAGTATATATCCGCCATTCACCCCAAAAATTCGGAAAATCCATGTCTTGCGACAGAAAAAGCTGCTGCAAATGGGCAATTGTGGAAGTATTTCAGATCTAGATGCAGATTTTGATTTCTCATTGTTAGGTGCATCAGCGTGCAAAAATTTGTCCACTTGCTCCCAATAATAGATTTATGGCACCAGTACATATATCCAAAAACGTTGGAAAATTCACTTCATGCGATAGAAAATGTTGCTGCAAATCCCCATGTGTGGAGATATTTCAGATGTAGATGCAGATTTTCATTCCTCATGTTTAGATGCATCAGCATGCAAAAATTTGTCCACGGGCTCCCATTAATAGATTTATGGCACCAGTATATATCCGCCATACACCGCTAAAATTCGGAAAATCCATGTCTTGCGACAGAAAAGCTGCTGCAAATGGGCAATTGTGGAGACATTTCAGATGTAGATGCAGATTTTCATTCCTCATGTTTAGATGCATCAGCATGCAAAAATTTGTCCGCGGGCTCCCAATAATAGATTTATGGCACCAGTACATATATTCAAAAACGTTGGAAAATTCACTTCATGCGATAGAAAATGTTGCTGCAAATCCCCATGTGTGGAGATATTTCAGATGTAGATGCAGATTTTCATTCCTCATGTTTAGATGCATCAGCGTGCAAAAATTTGTCCACTTGCTCCTAATAATAGACTTATGGCACCAGTATATATCCGCCATACACCGCAAAAATTCGGAAAATCCATGTCTTGCGACAGAAAAAGCTGCTGCAAATGGGCAATTGTGGAAGTATTTCAGATCTAGATGCAGATTTTGATTTCTCATTGTTAGGTGCATCAGCGTGCAAAAATTTGTCCACTTGCTCCCAATAATAGACTTATGGCACCAGTATATATCCGCCATACACCGCAAAAATTCGGAAAATCCATGTCTTGCGACAGAAAAAGCTGCTGCAAATAGGCAATTTTGGAGATATTTCAGATGTAGATGCAGATTTTCATTCCTCATGTTTAGATGCATCAGCATGCAAAAATTTGTCCAAGGGCTCCCAATAATAGATTTATGGCACCAGTATATATCCGCCATACACCCCAACAATTCGGAAAATCCATGTCTTGCGACAGAAAAAGCTAATGCAAATAGGCAATTGTGGAGATATTTCAGATGTAGATGCAGATTTTCATTCCTCATGTTTAGATGCATCAGCATGCAAAAATTTGTCCACGGGCTCCCAATAATAGATTTATGGCACCAGTATATATCGCCATTCGCCCCAAAAATTCGGAAAATCCATGTCTTGCGACAGAAAAAGCTGCTGTAAATGGGCAATTGTGGAAGTATTTCAAATCTAGATGCAGATTTTGATTTCTCATTGTTAGGTGCATCAGCGTGCGAAAATTTGTCCACTTGCTCCTAATAATAGACTTATGGCACCGGTATATATCCGCCATACACCGCAAAAATTCGGAAAATCCATGTCTTGCGACAGAAAAAGCTGCTGCAAATAGGCAATTGTGGAGATATTTCAGATGTAGATGCAGATTTTCATTCCTCATGTTTAGATGCATCAGCATGCAAAAATTTGTCCACGGGCTCCCAATAATAGATTTATGGCACCAGTATATATCGCCGTTCGCCCCAAAAATTCGGAAAATCCATGTCTTGCGACAGAAAAAGCTGCTGTAAATGGGCAATTGTGGAAGTATTTCAGATCTAGATGCAGATTTTGATTTCTCATTGTTAGGTGCATCAGCGTGCAAAAATTTGTCCACTTGATCGTAATAATAGACTTATGGCACCAGTATATATCCGCCATACACCGCAAAAATTCGGAAAATCCATGTCTTGCGACAGAAAAAGCTGCTGCAATTGGGCAATTGTGGCAGTATTTCAGATGTAGATGCAGATTTTCATTCCTCATGTTTAGATGCATCAGCATGCAAAAATTTGTCCGCGGGCTCCCAATAATAGATTTATGGCACCAGTATATATCCGCCATATACCCCAAAAATTCGGAAAATCCATGTCTTGCGACAGAAAAAGCTGCTGCAATTGGACAATTGTGGATGTATTTCAGATCTAGATGCAGATTTTGATTTCTCATTGTTAGGTGCATCAGCGTGCAAAAATTTGTCCACTTGATCGTAATAATAGACTTATGGCACCAGTATATATCCGCCATACACCGCAAAAATTCGGAAAATCCATGTCTTGCGA
This sequence comes from Pyrocoelia pectoralis, assembly GCA_036250285.1. Classification (NCBI taxonomy): domain Eukaryota; kingdom Metazoa; phylum Arthropoda; class Insecta; order Coleoptera; family Lampyridae; genus Pyrocoelia; species Pyrocoelia pectoralis. The sequence continues at coordinate 7,492,711 of CM070074.1, read as the reverse complement.
CAGAAAAAGCTGCTGCAATTGGACAATTGTGGAAGTATTTCAGATCTAGATGCAGATTTTCATTCCCCATGTTTAGATGCATCAGTATTCAAAAACTTGTGCACGGGCTCCCAATAATAGATTTATTGCACCAATATATATCCGCCATACACTACAAAAATTCGGAAAATCCATGTCTTGCGAGAGAAAAAGCTGCTGCAAATAGGCAATTGTGGAGATATTTCAGATGTAGATGCAGATTTTGATTTCTCATTGTTAGGTGCATCAGCGTGCAAAAATTTGTCCACTTGCTCGTAATAATAGACTTATGGCACCAGTATATATCCGCCATACACCGCAAAAATTCGGAAAATCCATGTCTTGCGACAGAAAAAGCTGCTGCAATTGGGCAATTGTGGCAGTATTTCAGATGTAGATGCAGATTTTCATTCCTCATGTTTAGATGCATCAGCATGCAAAAATTTGTCCGCGGGCTCCCAATAATAGATTTATGGCACCAGGATATATCCGCCATATACCCCAAAAATTCGGAAAATCCATGTCTTGCGACAGAAAAAGCTGCTGCAATTGGACAATTGTGGATGTATTTCAGATCTAGATGCAGATTTTGATTTCTCATTGTTAGGTGCATCAGCGTGCAAAAATTTGTCCACTTGATCGTAATAATAGACTTATGGCACCAGTATATATCCGCCATACACCCCAAAAATTCGGAAAATCCATGTCTTGCGACAGAAAAAGCTGCTGCAATTGGACAATTGTGGAAGTATTTCAGATCTAGATGCAGATTTTCATTCCCCATGTTTAGATGCATCAGTATTCAAAAACTTGTGCACGGGCTCCCAATAATAGATTTATTGCACCAATATATATCCGCCATACACTACAAAAATTCGGAAAATCCATGTCTTGCGAGAGAAAAAGCTGCTGCAAATGGGCAATTGTGGAGATATTTCAGATGAAGATGCAGATTTTGATTTCTCATTGTTAGGTGCATCAGCGTGCAAAAATTTGTCCACTTGCTCGTAATAATAGACTTATGGCACCAGTATATATCCGCCATACACCGCAAAAATTCGGAAAATCCATGTCTTGCGACAGAAAAAGCTGCTGCAATTGGGCAATTGTGGAAGTATTTCAGATGTAGATGCAGATTTTCATTCCTCATGTTTAGATGCATCAGCATGCAAAAATTTGTCCGCGGGCTCCCAATAATAGATTTATGGCACCAGGATATATCCGCCATATACCCCAAAAATTCGGAAAATCCATGTCTTGCGACAGAAAAAGCTGCTGCAATTGGACAATTGTGGATGTATTTCAGATCTAGATGCAGATTTTGATTTCTCATTGTTAGGTGCATCAGCGTGCAAAAATTTGTCCACTTGATCGTAATAATAGACTTATGGCACCAGTATATATCCGCCATACACCCCAAAAATTCGGAAAATCCATGTCTTGCGACAGAAAAAGCTGCTGCAATTGGACAATTGTGGAAGTATTTCAGATCTAGATGCAGATTTTCATTCCCCATGTTTAGATGCATCAGTATTCAAAAACTTGTCCACGGGCTCCCAATAATAGATTTATTGCACCAATATATATCCGCCATACACTACAAAAATTCGGAAAATCCATGTCTTGCGAGAGAAAAAGCTGCTGCAAATGGGCAATTGTGGAGATATTTCAGATGTAGATGCAGATTTTGATTTCTCATTGTTAGGTGCATCAGCGTGCAAAAATTTGTCCACTTGCTCGTAATAATAGACTTATGGCACCAGTATATATCCGCCATACACCGCAAAAATTCGGAAAATCCATGTCTTGCGACAGAAAAAGCTGCTGCAATTGGGCAATTGTGGCAGTATTTCAGATGTAGATGCAGATTTTCATTCCTCATGTTTAGATGCATCAGCATGCAAAAATTTGTCCGCGGGCTCCCAATAATAGATTTATGGCACCAGGATATATCCGCCATATACCCCAAAAATTCGGAAAATCCATGTCTTGCGACAGAAAAAGCTGCTGCAATTGGACAATTGTGGATGTATTTCAGATCTAGATGCAGATTTTGATTTCTCATTGTTAGGTGCATCAGCGTGCAAAAATTTGTCCACTGGATCGTAATAATAGACTTATGGCACCAGTATATATCCGCCATACACCGCAAAAATTCGGAAAATCCATGTCTTGCGACAGAAAAAGCTGCTGCAATTGGGCAATTGTGGCAGTATTTCAGATGTAGATGCAGATTTTCATTCCTCATGTTTAGATGCATCAGCATGCAAAAATTTGTCCGCGGGCTCCCAATAATAGATTTATGGCACCAGTATATATCGCCGTTCGCCCCAAAAATTCGGAAAATCCATGTCTTGCGACAGAAAAAGCTGCTGTAAATGGGCAATTGTGGAAGTATTTCAGATCTAGATGCAGATTTTGATTTCTCATTGTTAGGTGCATCAGCGTGCAAAAATTTGTCCACTTGCTCGTAATAATAGACTTATGGCACCAGTATATATCCGCCATACACCGCAAAAATTCGGAAAATCCATGTCTTGCGACAGAAAAAGCTGCTGCAATTGGGCAATTGTGGCAGTATTTCAGATGTAGATGCAGATTTTCATTCCTCATGTTTAGATGCATCAGCATGCAAAAATTTGTCCGCGGGCTCCCAATAATAGATTTATGGCACCAGTATATATCCGCATATACCCCAAAAATTCGGAAAATCCATGTCTTGCGACAGAAAAAGCTGCTGCAATTGGACAATTGTGGATGTATTTCAGATCTAGATGCAGATTTTGATTTCTCATTGTTAGGTGCATCAGCGTGCAAAAATTTGTCCACTTGATCGTAATAATAGACTTATGGCACCAGTATATATCCGCCATACACCGCAAAAATTCGGAAAATCCATGTCTTGCGACAGAAAAAGCTGCTGCAATTGGACAATTGTGGAAGTATTTCAGATCTAGATGCAGATTTTCATTCCCCATGTTTAGATGCATCAGTATTCAAAAACTTGTGCACGGGCTCCCAATAATAGATTTATTGCACCAATATATATCCGCCATACACTACAAAAATTCGGAAAATCCATGTCTTGCGAGAGAAAAAGCTGCTGCAAATAGGCATTGTGGAGATATTTCAGATGTAGATGCAGATTTTGATTTCTCATTGTTAGGTGCATCAGCGTGCAAAAATTTGTCCACTTGCTCGTAATAATAGACTTATGGCACCAGTATATATCCGCCATACACCGCAAAAATTCGGAAAATCCATGTCTTGCGACAGAAAAAGCTGCTGCAATTGGGCAATTGTGGCAGTATTTCAGATGTAGATGCAGATTTTCATTCCTCATGTTTAGATGCATCAGCATGCAAAAATTTGTCCGCGGGCTCCCAATAATAGATTTATGGCACCAGGATATATCCGCCATATACCCCAAAAATTCGGAAAATCCATGTCTTGCGACAGAAAAAGCTGCTGCAATTGGACAATTGTGGATGTATTTCAGATCTAGATGCAGATTTTGATTTCTCATTGTTAGGTGCATCAGCGTGCAAAAATTTGTCCACTTGATCGTAATAATAGACTTATGGCACCAGTATATATCCGCCATACACCCCAAAAATTCGGAAAATCCATGTCTTGCGACAGAAAAAGCTGCTGCAATTGGACAATTGTGGAAGTATTTCAGATCTAGATGCAGATTTTCATTCCCCATGTTTAGATGCATCAGTATTCAAAAACTTGTCCACGGGCTCCCAATAATAGATTTATTGCACCAGTATATATCCGCCATACACCCCAAAAATTCGGAAAATCCATGTCTTGCGACAGAAAAAGCTGCTGCAAATGGGCAATTGTGGAGATATTTCAGATCTAGATGCAGATTTTGATTTCTCATTGTTAGGTGCATCAGCGTGCAAAAATTTGTCCACTTGCTCGTAATAATAGACTTATGGCACCAGTATATATCCGCCATACACCGCAAAAATTCGGAAAATCCATGTCTTGCGACAGAAAAAGCTGCTGCAATTGGGCAATTGTGGAAGTATTTCAGATGTAGATGCAGATTTTCATTCCTCATGTTTAGATGCATCAGCATGCAAAAATTTGTCCGCGGGCTCCCAATAATAGATTTATGGCACCAGGATATATCCGCCATATACCCCAAAAATTCGGAAAATCCATGTCTTGCGACAGAAAAAGCTGCTGCAATTGGACAATTGTGGATGTATTTCAGATCTAGATGCAGATTTTGATTTCTCATTGTTAGGTGCATCAGCGTGCAAAAATTTGTCCACTTGATCGTAATAATAGACTTATGGCACCAGTATATATCCGCCATACACCCCAAAAATTCGGAAAATCCATGTCTTGCGACAGAAAAAAGCTGCTGCAATTGGACAATTGTGGAAGTATTTCAGATCTAGATGCAGATTTTCATTCCCCATGTTTAGATGCATCAGTATTCAAAAACTTGTGCACGGGCTCCCAATAATAGATTTATTGCACCAATATATATCCGCCATACACTACAAAATTCGGAAAATCCATGTCTTGCGAGAGAAAAAGCTGCTGCAAATGGGCAATTGTGGAGATATTTCAGATGTAGATGCAGATTTTGATTTCTCATTGTTAGGTGCATCAGCGTGCAAAAATTTGTCCACTTGCTCGTAATAATAGACTTATGGCACCAGTATATATCCGCCATACACCGCAAAAATTCGGAAAATCCATGTCTTGCGACAGAAAAAGCTGCTGCAATTGGGCAATTGTGGCAGTATTTCAGATGTAGATGCAGAATTTCATTCCTCATGTTTAGATGCATCAGCATGCAAAAATTTGTCCGCGGGCTCCCAATAATAGATTTATGGCACCAGGATATATCCGCCATATACCCCAAAAATTCGGAAAATCCATGTCTTGCGACAGAAAAAGCTGCTGCAATTGGACAATTGTGGATGTATTTCAGATCTAGATGCAGATTTTGATTTCTCATTGTTAGGTGCATCAGCGTGCAAAAATTTGTCCACTGGATCGTAATAATAGACTTATGGCACCAGTATATATCCGCCATACACCGCAAAAATTCGGAAAATCCATGTCTTGCGACAGAAAAAGCTGCTGCAATTGGGCAATTGTGGCAGTATTTCAGATGTAGATGCAGATTTTCATTCCTCATGTTTAGATGCATCAGCATGCAAAAATTTGTCCGCGGGCTCCCAATAATAGATTTATGGCACCAGTATATATCCGCCATATACCCCAAAAATTCGGAAAATCCATGTCTTGCGACAGAAAAAGCTGCTGCAAATGGGCAATTGTAGAAGTATTTCAGATCTAGATGCATATTTTGATTTCTCATTGTTAGGTGCATCAGCGTGCAAAAATTTGTCCACTTGCTCGTAATAATAGACTTATGGCACCAGTATATATCCGCCATACACCGCAAAAATTCGGAAAATCCATGTCTTGCGACAGAAAAAGCTGCTGCAATTGGGCAATTGTGGAAGTATTTCAGATGTAGATGCAGATTTTCATTCCTCATGTTTAGATGCATCAGCATGCAAAAATTTGTCCGCGGGCTCCCAATAATAGATTTATGGCACCAGTATATATCCGCCATATACCCCAAAAATTCGGAAAATCCATGTCTTGCGACAGAAAAAGCTGCTGCAATTGGGCAATTGTGGAAGTATTTCAGATCTAGATGCAGATTTTCATTCCCCATGTTTAGATGCATCAGTATTCAAAAACTTGTGCACGGGCTTCCCAATAATAGATTTATTGCACCAATATATATCCGCCATACACTACAAAAATTCGGAAAATCCATGTCTTGCGAGAGAAAAAGCTGCTGCAATGGGCAATTGTGGAGATATTTCAGATGTAGATGCAGATTTTCATTCCTCATGTTTAGATGCATCAGCATGCAAAAATTTGTCCGCGGGCTCCAATAATAGATTTATGGCACCAGTATATATCCGCCATTCATCCCAAAAAATTCGGAAAATCCATGTCTTGCGACAGAAAAAGCTGCTGCAAATGGGCAAATTGTGGAAGTATTTCAGATCTAGATGCAAATTTTGATTTCACATTGTTAGGTGCATCATTGTGCAAAAATTTGTCCACTTGCTCGTAATAATAGACTTATGGCACCAGTATATATCCGCCATACACCGCAAAAATTCGGAAAATCCATGTCTTGCGACAGAAAAAAGCTGCTGCAATTGGGCAATTGTGGAAGTATTTCAGATCTAGATGCAGATTTTCATTCCCATGTTTAGATGCATCAGCATGCAAAAATTTGTCCACGGGCTCCCAATAATAGATTTATGGCACCAGTATATATCCGCCATAAACCCCAACAATTCGGAAAATCCATGTCTTGCGACAGAAAAAGCTGCTGCAAATGGGCAATTGTGGAAGTATTTCAGATCTAGATGCAGATTTTGATTTCTCATTGTTAGGTGCATCAGCGTGCAAAAATTTGTCCACTTGCTCCTAATAATAGATTTATGGCACCAGTACATATATCCAAAAACGTTGGAAAATTCACTTCATGCGATAGAAAATGTTGCTGCAAATCCCCAAGTGTGGAGATATTTCAGATGTAGATGCAGATTTTCATTCCTCATGTTTAGATGCATCAGCATGCAAAAATTTGTCCACGGGCTCCCATAATAGATTTATGGCACCAGTATATATCCGCCATACACCCCTAAAATTCGGAAAATCCATGTCTTGCGACAGAAAAGCTGCTGCAAATGGGCAATTGTGGAGACATTTCAGATGTAGATGCAGATTTTCATTCTCATGTTTAGATGCATCAGCATGCAAAAATTTGTCCGCGGGCTCCCAATAATAGATTTATGGCACCAGTATATATCCGCCATACACCCCAAAAATCGGAAAATCCATGTCTTGCGACAGAAAAAGCTGCTGCAAATGGGCAATTGTGGAGATATTTCAGATGTAGATGCAGATTTTCATTCCTCATGTTTAGATGCATCAGCATGCAAAAATTTGTCCACGGGCTCCCAATAATAGATTTATGGCACCAGTATATATCCGCCATTCACCCCAAAAATTCGGAAAATCCATGTCTTGCGACAGAAAAAGCTGCTGCAAATAGGCAATTGTGGAGATATTTCAGATGTAGATGCAGATTTTCATTCCTCATGTTTAGATGCATCAGCATGCAAAAATTTGTCCGCGGGCTCCCAATAATAGATTTATGGCACCAGTTCATATATTCAAAAACGTTGGAAAATTCACTTCATGCGATAGAAAATGTTGCTGCAAATCCCCATGTGTGGAGATATTTCAGATGTAGATGCAGATTTTCATTCCTCATGTTTAGATGCATCAGCATGCAAAAATTTGTCCACGGGCTCCCATTAATAGATTTATGGCACCAGTATATATCCGCCATACACCGCTAAAATTCGGAAAATCCATGTCTTGCGACAGAAAAAAGCTGCTGCAAATGGGCAATTGTGGAGTATTTCAGATCTAGATGCAGATTTTGATTTCTCATTGTTAGGTGCATCAGCGTGCAAAAATTTGTCCACTTGCTCCCAATAATAGATTTATGGCACCAGTACATATATCCAAAAACGTTGGAAAATTCACTTCATGCGATAGAAAATGTTGCTGCAATCCCCAGTGTGGAGATATTTCAGATGTAGATGCAGATTTTCATTCCTCATGTTTAGATGCATCAGCATGCAAAAATTTGTCCACGGGCTCCCAATAATAGATTTATGGCACCAGTATATATCCGCCATTCACCCCAAAAATTCGGAAAATCCATGTCTTGCGACAGAAAAAGCTGCTGCAAATGGGCAATTGTGGAAGTATTTCAGATCTAGATGCAGATTTTGATTTCTCATTGTTAGGTGCATCAGCGTGCAAAAATTTGTCCACTTGCTCCTAATAATAGATTTATGGCACCAGTACATATATCCAAAAACGTTGGAAAATTCACTTCATGCGATAGAAAATGTTGCTGCAAATCCCCATGTGTGGAGATATTTCAGATGTAGATGCAGATTTTCATTCCTCATGTTTAGATGCATCAGCATGCAAAAATTTGTCCACGGGCTCCCATTAATAGATTTATGGCACCAGTATATATCCGCCATACACCGCTAAAATTCGGAAAATCCATGTCTTGCGACAGAAAAGCTGCTGCAAATGGGCAATTGTGGAGACATTTCAGATGTAGATGCAGATATTTCATTCCTCATGTTTAGATGCATCAGCATGCAAAAATTTGTCCGCGGGCTCCCAATAATAGATTTATGGCACCAGTACATATATTCAAAAACGTTGGAAAATTCACTTCATGCGATAGAAAATGTTGCTGCAAATCCCATGTGTGGAGATATTTCAGATGTAGATGCAGATTTTCATTCCTCATGTTTAGATGCATCAGCGTGCAAAAATTTGTCCACTTGCTCCTAATAAATACTTATGGCACCAGT
>CM070074.1:5003976-5072278 GCA_036250285.1 Pyrocoelia pectoralis | reverse complement strand
ATTATATCAGGAAGTAATTTCACTAAAATCTTTATTTAAAAAAACTCGACGCGTTTCGGCCACACGTGTCATCACACAACGATAACATTTAAACGAAAGTTTTAATGAATTTACTTGTTAATTCCCTCGCATAATTATCTACAGAATTTTCCATTTAGTCCATCCCAAAATGCCTCACCATGTAAAAAACTGCTGTATGAAGTGAATATCTCACATAAATCAAATGGAGATTCAACAATTTATGTTTGTGTAGGTATATTGAAATAGATGGTAGTTCTACCTATACTCTAAACTTTTCGGACGTCGTATAAAGCACACGGGCTTCAAGTTACTAGAATGGAATGTGACATTGTTAAACCTAGGTTTACGATGCCGAGGTTTATAACTTTTAAAGGCGGAACCAAAATTCTTCGCATATCATCTCTATTCAAACTCGTAGATATTGATTATGAACGCGTTTTATGTCGAAAACTAGGATATTTTGTATATTATAACAAATAGGGGAGCTTGAACAGAATTATGGCCTGTATTAACCTTTCATTCCAGCAGTTTTTCAAACCGCCTGAAAACACCACTATGCGTAAACACGTAACCATTAATTTTAACATGTCTTACACACTTCAGTTTTTGTTATTCGGTTTAAATGAAGTAGCAGGTCGAGACACTTTCCGTAATCTATTGATCAATTTGATACTTAATTGATACAGACACAGTGGGCAGTAGAATTCGCAAAGATTAATGTTTCGATAATCAATAATGTATAAGTTGCGTAGCACTTTTACATTGGACGATATCAGTAAACGTTCTTTTCCTTCACGTTTTTAACTCAACAAAAGTGTAGCATAAACCTGAGCAAAGTTATTTTAGATAAATATCTACTCGCACATTACAAACTTAAACGCATTAACGTAATGACATTTACAATACAAACGTTTTACATAAAACAAATTACTAAAATGTAGCGCCAAACACTACCCATGATGTACTTTTCCAACACCCCCCTTTTAACATCATACGAGATCAATAAAAAAATAACTTAAACTGCTTCGTGCAAGAAACATGTGTCTGTACAGGTAACTGGTAACGCTTTGTACACATATTAGACACCATACGTATTTGAACTAGGCATATAAATTACATAAATTATTTCTTATATAATGGAATGTAACATTGGTATGTTTTGTCCTACAGGAAAAAACCGGAATTACTTGCAATTTTGTTGCGAACTTGGTTGGAAACAAAACACACACATTTTCGTTTCTAAATTTAAACTTTTAAACAAGTTCTTTAGAACAAACTGTAAGTATACCTACACTTCCTTACTTCACAAATTGCAACATACTTTTCCTCTGTGGATGAAAGAGAACATATTCTGCTTTTTACTTTCCCATGGTATTACAAAGTTCGCCATCTTAAAAGAAAACTACTAAAAGATTTACGATCAATTGAATTATTTGCCCAAGCGGCATCTATAAAACCCGTCAAATTCAAATCCCCTTTTTTGTAAAACAAGGAACAAGCCAACAAGCCCAGTGACTGTGTACTAGAGCTTACAATACCGAAAGAAATTTTCAATACCGGTTTCGGTATTCAATCAAGTGAATCCCGAGATCCCGGTATTGACTTTTTTACTGCTGAAACTATAAAATAAAAATAAAAAACGCATAGCTTAGAAATCAAAGTTCAAAATTCCAAATTCAAGGTATTCAAGTTATTCAAATTATTAAATATAAAATGTAAATTAAATAAATCCACATAAAATTCAAAAATTTTGTATTCAAAATAGAAATTTGAAATCAAAAATTGCAACTCAAAATATTAATGCTAAATGAATCCTAAATATATAAGTTGAAAATTCAAATTTCAAAATTCGAAACGCAAAATATTCTGCTACTTAAAGTTAAAAATTTAAATTAAATTCAAAATTGAAATTTGAAATAATGAACTCGCAATGATAATTTTTCTAAATTCATAGTTCAAAAATTAAAATAATAAAGTAATAAAGAAAAATTTGTAGTGCCATTCGAAAAATCAAATTTTGTCATTGACGTAGTAATTTCTCCGAACACAAGAGATTTCGGATTTGACCGTCCGTTTTACGATAGTACATTTCATGTTTTAGTAATATCGCACCGTCACGACCTTCTAAGCTTTGTGATCCCCGCGATATTCGATTTTTTTGGACACATGCGGCCAAACGATTCGTTTTAAGTACTATGTGTGACACAAAGTCACACTACAATTGACCAAGGAATATACAGGGGGTTCCATTAAAAAAATGCAACTTGATATAAATCATCCTGTATGAACTTTCTAAATATCATTCATCTAAAATATTTTCTACTAAAATAAAATTAAATTAATACCGAAATACTGGTATTTACGTGTGAATACCGGTTTTAAATACCGCATCAATTTTGTCCGGGATCCCGGTTTTCGAAATACCGGAATTCCGGTATTATAAGCTCTACTGTGTACCCTTGAAATACCTAAGTATACGTTGCCAGCAATCCAATGATCCTTTGATGGTACTAAAAGAAATATCCGGGCGAGTTCTAACGCCCAGGTACATTAGTGATCCTATTAACAATTCATTAATAGGCTCACCTTCACCATCTAGCTTTGTGTTAGGGTTATTGGACTCCTCACTGCCTTAGCGTCAGACATGCCAAACTTATCTAATAAATTTTGAATATACCGAGTTTGATGAATTTTTAACTCTGCCTTAGTTCTATTTCTCTCAACTTTCGACACCAATACATTCTTAATAGGGTCTAAATCTTTAATGCCAAAATATTTTTTCAATTTTGCTTTTAAGAAATGTACTTACACAAAATGCTAAAAAATCATCCACAGATAATCTTGTTTTTGAAGTTTTAAATAGGTTCTAACTCTGAAGCTTTATAACCTAAATTCATCAAAACTTCCTAAGCCCTAGAGAACCATAATCTTGAGGACTGTTTTGAGTCCATAAATGGCTTTGTTTAATTTACATTCTGAATCTGAATTTTTTTTCAACACCTGGCTGACATATACACATCCTCATTCAGAATACCATTCAAAAAGCCGTCTCAACATCTAGATGGTCTATTTCCAAGTCTACCTCTGTAGCTAATGCAAAAAGTAATCTTACACTGCTAAATGTAACAACTGGAGAAAACGTAACAGTAAAATCGACACCGTAAGTTTGAGTAAATCCCCGCACTACTAATCGAGCACGATAACGCACAATCGAGCCCTCAGAATCCCTCTTTACTTTAGAAACGCCTTTGCAATCAATTATCTTTTGATTTTATGGATAACCGACAAGATCCTATGCTTCATTTTTGCTCATGTTCTTCCTTATCAGTAACAGGTTCACAGATGTCTTACTTATCATGATATAAGACAAAATCAGAATAATCTTTAGCTTCCTATTCCTTAAAGAATGCATACATTGAAATTTTGCTGAATTGGGATTTCAACATTTACATCATTTTCATCACTAAAACTCGTCGCCGAAATGGGAACAATGGATGCAGCTTCTTCATGGTCTTTGATTATTACATCCAAATCAGAGACACTGTAATGAAGATGAACTGTTCTCTGATGCTTCATTATTATCGGAAGAAATTAAATCATCAAGTATGACATTTTCCTCTTCTATTGGTGTTTCAGCTTTCATCTTTCCCATTTTCAAAATTGGCAGATGGTTTTAGACCGATCTAGAACCTCGTGTTCTAAAAACATAACGTCTCTGCGATTTTTATATCTTTGCCGTAGGTTATGGGATCAAAATCAAGTCGTATTTTAGTAAATTTCTGTCACTTAAACTTGTGAACCGCGTGTGCGTTAGGTAAATAGTCCACGTGCTGGACCCATAATCTGTAGCGTGTAGTATAAAAAGTGGTTATATAAACGTGACCAAAAGTTTATTTTATATGTATAAATCTATCAACACATAATACAAACTTAAACAAATTACTACAATGTAGCCCCAAACGCTACCCATGATGTTACTATTTCAACAAAAGAACTGAAAACCTGTCTTAAGATAAGCCATATCGGATGGCATATAATTAATAGCATTGTGTATCTGAATATCACTTTGGTAATTACGTATTATACTCGTAAATAATATAAATTTTAGGATTATTCTATCCATAAAATGAGATAAATCTGTACAATTCTTACAAATATTAATTTTCTTCAAATTTGCCCCCCCCCCCTTTCCGTGTTTACTTTGACAAGAGAAACGTGGGTCTAAAAGTGTAAGTCGCTTCCTGTAATAGTGAATACTGTTTTGTACTATGATTTATTGAGGGTCATGCATAAAAAATTCCTTGCTGTGTATCTTACATCGCCGTGTCACCGCTCCCTTACTTATGACTTTTGTGACAATAAAACTTTTATAGGGAAGCTTTTCAGCATTATACATTCATTTTACAATTTCATTTTGATGGACTGAAATTTATTACCTACACACACGTGCAATGTTTTTGGCAAATTTAAGTTCCATTGAAAGTGTTTTAAAACATCAATTAATCGAGATTTTTCTCATCCCCAATTCATTGGTCAAAATCTGATGAACGGTGGTGTGAGTCAAATTCAACTCTTCCCCTAGTTGCTGGTGTACACTAAATTATACGGCGATTAATGATTAAGACATTTCCTTTTGCCGAGTTGATCTTTAGGACGAAAAGAATGATTTAAGAAGGGGAGCCATTAATTTTTTAATTGGGGGCAGGGGGTGGGGGTCCTGTCTAACTCGTAGCTGCAACGTCAATTTTGGTGTCATTTTCAAATAAATCAAATATGTAGAATTCATTTCTGATATTTAATTTGCAATATTTTTCACAGAAACAGTCAAAAAATTCAAAAAAAATCAATATTTTCCAATTTTTTGTACAAAATCGGCCATATCTATTATATTTGAATTGATAATAAAATAAGAATCACTTATTTAGAAAGCCTATTTAATCATCTTATTAAAAAGTACCCACATGACATGATGTATTGGTTTGAGTAATATGGACAAAAAAATTCTCGTCACCGTATCAAGAACACTATATTGCTTTCGACCACAAACTCATCTGACAGGAAAAGATGGTGCAGTTTAAGATAGAGCAGGCGTGTCTAAAATAATGTCTGTTATTGATAAGGCCGCAGGTAGTAATAAAATAAACTATAACGCCTTATTTTTAAATTTTTTAATAATTAAATTTAAAAAATCAAATAAACGAGGTACATTAGTCTGGAATATCGTCTTCCACGTCGGCGTCGTCTAAGAGTGCCCGCTGTCTATTACACTATAAGAATTGAAATAAGGATAAATGCCAAAGATAATAAATTATTAAAGAACCCATTCAAATATGTAAGTAATTCGTGAACCATAAAAATCGTACCTCTAATTATCGCAGTTCTCTCTGCAGTTACATAGCTGCGTGCATTGCGACTCTTTTCGATGAATAATGTCTTTATTATTTGCTTCAGTAGGTAAACACACATAGAATTAATTATGAACAAGACAAGTGAAACAAATAATCTCAAGGCGCAGTTCAAAAGAAAGAAATCTTTTGCTCTTGCACTGAACCTTGGCGAAAAAGGAAAGCATTCACATAATTATTATGCGACGTAACGCAAAGTAACGCAATAGAACTGACACAAAGGAAGTAGATAAAACGGTTAGAAAAAAGATTATAGACAATCATTAGATTAATTAATACATTGTTGGGACAGTAACATTCGGTACAATTTGTATTTAAAGGTAGTGATCGTGTGATATGATTTTATGAATTCTGGCAAACTGTTGTACATAGTCGGAAGTTGATAGGCAAATCCACGTTTATACAAAGAAGTTGTATGAATATGAATAGAGATTAATCCTCTGTCCCGTGCAACCTTCCTTACAGGAACATTTGGTTAACTGACTGACAGATTCCCAGATATAGGCCTGGGTAAGTAAGTGGGTAGTCTATGTCCGCTTCCACACTTCTCCTGTGTCAGTCCATTCCCAGTCCGCCTGCGAGACAATGATTCAAAGGGTTGCTCCCATATATGGCCTGCCTGATAAGATGTCCGCATGATGTGCATCTTGAGAGCATCTTTTGTTGGAGGAATATTCTGCAGAGACCTATTTTTAGATGCGAATAAGAATTTTCTTGCATCGTTAACACTAATGATGTCAACGTCTCCACAGTAAAGCCGCACCGCATATTTTTCTAATGTATTAAATACATTCTGGACCAGTTCTTCTAGTGGGTTAGATAAGGCTTTGAAAGCAACAGTAACCTCGGGATATCGCTGCCAAGTATTCCACGTTAACGTTTTGCCCTTAGAATGAAACGTTGAAACAGTATCACACGGTAACACCTCAATAGAAACTGACTTCGCGCGCCGCGCAGTCGGCAGTGCGCGCAAGTAGGTACAAGCGCATAGGCGGGGGACGCAAGCGAGAAAGAGAGGGAGCGATATGCGCGGCATGCAAGCGGGCGATGACCTTGACCGAAGCTTAGTGAGCCGTTCGGAACATCGGAACCGGCACATCTAACTTTAATTAAATTATCGTGGCAAAAACATTGCAACCCTTTCAAGGCAAAAGTGAATATTTTTATTAATTTTCATTTTCTTTCGAGTTTTTTATATTAAATACTATGAATATTATTTCATAAATGGATTCTACGTTTCGAGTTTAGTCGAAAATGATACTAAACTTAATTTTGTAACCTAAAAAAGCGCTTATTAACAAAAGACCTCCCCCTCACCCCCCACATCAAAAATTTGGATGGCTCTCCTTCGTAAAATGATCTAAGGGTTTTAACTATTCACTCTGCCAATGGAATCCTTTTAATCATCAAACGCCGTATATTGCAATTTTTTGTCGTGTACAGATGCCACTACCCGATGATTCTGACTGTCAACCGACGACCTGGACGCACAAGACATTTTCATCGGTTCTTGAAGATTAAGACCTTCCACTTCCTAGTTCATCTTGAATCGACTCTCTTCCTTCTGAAAACGCCGAAAAACCTAGGCCCTTGACAAAACACTGTCTCCGTAGGCCTGCTTAAAGTTTTGCGCTGTGCCCAAGTTTGAAGCAAAACCTGATACCACACCGTTGGCGAAACGTTGCTCGAAATTGATGTCACTCATTTTTAGAACGCACTAGAAAAAACTGTTTCACGAAAAAAATTGCTACAGACTCTTTTCTCGACATATACAGCGTGGTCCATCTTGTTACTTTTCTTATTTTTCTTAAATGGCACACCCTGTAGTTTATTTGAATAGAATTTTTTACCAGCTTTCAATAGATACTACTTTTGTATTACCTATTTCTAAGGGTTTTTGAATTACTTAGCGATACAGTTGAAAATTTTAAAATATTGTTGCTGTTTTTTTTAATTTTGCCTCAATAGGGCCTAGAAAATAAATTAAGTCAATGTCATAAAGCACCAACAAAAATTAAACATTGCTAATTACAAGACAACTGGGAAGTTATAAGTTTTGTAACACAATATAACATTTTTGGGCTACAGATGAATTATTATACTCGTAAAACAGCATAACTAGAGATTTTAAAATGGAATAAAAGAACACAATTTATATGAAATATTCAAACACGTTTCCATTTGTAGATTACAAACTTGCCTCTTAAATATAGAAATAAATTTCATAGTGGCTTGATTTTCGCTTGTCTCTTTCTGTTTCTTAGAAACTTAACAAATGAAAGAGAGAATTCCCGAGCACCCACACTCCTCATTCGTCCCTTACATTAACTAGAGCATTAAGGTCCTGCAGCACAAAGATTACTGCAAGTAATATTGTGTCATGAAAGAATTCTCCAACTTTATTACTTAAAATATTCTATAGGTGGTAAAAGTTATCCAATTTATTCAGGCGCAAAAGGCATCTTCAAGGAATGTGTACGGGGTATGTATCGTTCATAAAAAATGATCGTTGTGTGCTGATCTTAACAGAATGTAAAATTTGGCTAATGAAAGTGTATGTGCTCTTTTTGCACCCAGGATTCGGGAGTAGGGAGAGCCTTACTTTTCACTTTAAACGAATTGAGCATACTAGATTCTATTTTTTGAGTTAAACCCGTTCAACAAGAGAAACTGTATTGATATTATTTTGACATTTTGACATTAATTACTAAAATTTTACACCATTTGTAAGAAAGTATTTATTTAGAGGAAAAAATAACATAACTTCGAAGTAATGAACGCCTTTATTTTATACACCTCTACATTAGGGACTTTTCTTGTGGTACTGTTATATTTCCGTACTTATGTTCTCTCTATAAGTTTATCCACCTACAATACAATTCTTATTTCTAAAAATAAAATTAAACCTCAAAGGACGGTGTTAGAGACAGTAATGACGCGTTTGAAAAGCAGTGAACTCTATATACTGGAACTCAGATAAATCTAAACATTCGTGGCGTTTAGGTATAGAAAAACGTTTATAAAAAGAAATAGTTTGAAAATGATACTAAATGTCTATTATTGTAGGACTTCGTACGTGAAATGTTATTTTACATAAATACTAATTTTGATAGTACTTATGGTCAATCCGAATGGGTGTTTTTAAATACCTTGCAACTAACGTAAGATTTACTGTAGGTAGTGCTTTCATTATCATCGTAATTTCATTCTTGATGACCAACTTCTAATTGTACACCATTGTGTGATGAAATTACTAGGTATTGGGTGATTTTTTTGCTATTTGGTTTTTCACGCGTGATTCGTGACTTATGTCAAAGTCAAAAATGTTGAGTCTGCCTCGCACCAATTTCACTCTATTGAACATCAATCCACCATTGCAGTGTGCGTACCGAGGAGAATATTGCCAAAAATGGAAGAATTGGACATGGTAGACATGTAGTTTCCAGCAGGGATCACGCGATACCATGAACCAATCGAGAGGCAATTAATCTCACGTTTTAGCGCTGTCAATTGGCCACCTCCTTCGTGCGATTTGACCTCAGACTATTTTTTGTGGGGGTACGCGAAGTCACTCGTCTATATGGGGACAAGCCAACCACGATTGCGGTCTTGGAAGACAACATTACACGTGTCATTGGTGAGATACCGGCCGAAATGTTGGAAAAAGTGTGCCAAAAGTGGACTTTCAGAATGGACCACCTGATGCGTAGCCGTGGGCAACATTGACATGAAATAATTTTTAAAAAGTCAATGGCATGATCGATCCAAATAAATATTTCATTCACTTTTACAATTTTTGTGTTTCCTTCAATTTTCAAAAACCAAGCCAAAAAATCACCCTCTATATAATTTCCAAAGGAAAACTCTATAAAGTCCGACAAATCTTATGCTTTTTTAACACACAACAGGTAAATTAGTAAAACGTAAAAGGCGTAATTAAGATTTCGTAATGCACAATTTCCTAGCTCCATTTTTTTTGGTTTACTAAAAATTGGGGCTTGAGATTATGAGTCATTTAAATGACCACCTGCGAAGTCTTTTGCAAGGACGTGCATAAATACGGTCATTACAATAGTCTAGTACTTACAAAGTGATTATGTACTTATAGTCTATTCCATCTTAAATGTCCTCTATGGGATTAAACGCTCCTAAAGTTAAGACAAATTAAAACTTATATGGTAACGTTTTCTTCCTTATTACGCATACCTACCATTCAACGTGGAATGAATGAATGGTAGGTATGCGTAATAAGGAAGAAATAGGTTACCATATACGTTTTACCTTGTCTTACATTTAGGGGCGTTTAATATAATAGAGGACATTTAAGACGGAATAGACTATACTTAACAGATTTGTTATGAGAACTGACTCATGCACCAACACAATATGTAATTATAAAATTTGAAAAGCGGCTGCTGTCACTACATTGATTGAAAATGATAAGAAAAGTAATGTTTCCAGTTCAGTTTATAGCGTGTTGACAAAAAAGAAATCCAGAAATAATTTCTATCACAATAGATACCATCTCGTATATTATGTAAATTTGCGTGTCATGAGAAGTTGACAACAGCTTTTATCGATTTTTGTGTAAGACTACCTGCTCCATACATTTTTATTTGAAAACAATAACGATTCACTCAACGGTTTACCCGTTTACCTTTACTCTTAGTATACGGTAGAGGGTAGAGACTTGTATGAACAACAAGGGTGTAAGATTACTTTAGCAAGTACATGTAATTTACTACCGAAGTACCTGTTTGCAACGAAAAGCACAAATGGTTCACCCATGTAACAATAAGTATTTTATTATTACCTACTTAAGTTTGATAACTACTTTTGATTCTTAAAAGTTTGAATAATAAACGTAATGTATTGATGAATTTTTGGAGAACATATAAACACATTACACTGCAAAATCAGTTTTACACTAGAACTTAAAAAGGATAGGTCAATCAGCTTTTCAGATCACTAGCACAATTGAACCCTATTGAAACTAAAAATTAAAATATAAAATAGATTTCGCTCCCATACTTTGGTAAAGCATCCCAAAAGATTGCTAACATAATATAAACATCTAAAACCCATATAGTAGCTTTTAAAACCAACTGTTATATCTTTGAAATGGGGAATTTACAAATTGAACTACAAGAGGAGGATATCTGTATAAACTATACTATGTCATTATCTACTCCACAAATTTATTTTGTAGCACAAGATTTAATTAATATCTAACCCTATATAATGTTTGTATGGAGATTCCTCAAGTGGGAAAGAAAGAAAGGAAAATATGAGAGGTGCAGGATAGAGATCGATAAATGGAGGGAGCGATGCATGGAGCTGATGTGGGGGACAGAAGACAGAGGTGAGGAGACGGGGAAGCAGAAGGATGGTGGGGAAAATAAAACGACCAAGCAGGGGAAGATAAGCATGGAGGAGCTAGAATGTGTGTTAAATAAAATAAAGAGGGGAAAGGCGGAGGGACCAGATGGGATACAAGGCGAGCAATGGAGGTTTACGGGAAAAATAGTGAGAGGAAAGATTTTGAAGATACTCAACAATATATGGGAAGGAGAAAGCGTACCAGAGGCGTGGAGAGTGGCTACAGTGTGTCCTGTGTACAAAGGAGGGGATAAAAAAGACGTACGGAACTATAGACCCATAAGTGTGCTAAATGTGGGGTACAAAGTGTTTGCGATGGTGATAAGGGATAGAATGGAGAAGGAAATAGAAGAGAAGGTAATGATACCGGACTGGCAGGCGGGCTTCAGAAAGGGAAGGAGCACTTTAGACAATATCTACATATTGAAACAGTTGGTCAACAAGGAGTTCGATAGCAAGGGTGGTAGGGTGTTTGCGTTATTTATAGACCTGAGGGCCGCATTTGACAGGGTAAATAGGGGGAAAGTTTGGGAAAGGCTAGGGTGAAGGTGGGAGGAGACATTGG
This sequence comes from Pyrocoelia pectoralis, assembly GCA_036250285.1. Classification (NCBI taxonomy): domain Eukaryota; kingdom Metazoa; phylum Arthropoda; class Insecta; order Coleoptera; family Lampyridae; genus Pyrocoelia; species Pyrocoelia pectoralis. The sequence goes on along the minus strand of CM070074.1, from coordinate 5,060,908 downwards.
AGATTCCTTCTGGACCAGAATGGGGCTACGGCAGGGCTGTCCGCTGAGTCCTAGCCTCTTTTCCATATTGATTGGGGACCTGGGGGACGTGTTACAGAGTAATCAGAGCGGCGGTATAGTGATTGGAAACAAGAAAGTGTGGGTGTTAGGATATGCAGATGATCTGGTGCTGATGGCGACGAGAGATGGTGAGATGAGGGAGATGATCAGGGTAACAAAGAAATACGTGGATAAAAGAGGGCTCGAGATGAACGTAAACAAGACCAAGATGGTGGAGTTTCAGAAGAAGAGGGGTAGAAGTAAGAGGGGAGAATGGAACTGGGGAAACGAGGCTATTGAAAGCGTGGACGAGGTAACGTACTTAGGGTACAAGATAAGGTACGATAACAAAGATAATGGACACATCAGAGAGTTGGCAAGGAAAGGAAATGTGACAGTGGGGCAAGTGTGGGGCCTGGGAGAAAGATGGATGGGGGGTGATATCCGGAAAAGGACGTGGTTATTTGACAGACTAGTGAAAAGTGTGATGCTGTACGGGGCGGAGGTGTGGGGGTGGGAGGAAAGAGCGCAACTAGAAAATATACAAATTAAATATTGGAGATGGGTGCTGGGGTTAGACAGGGAAACACCGGGTTACGTGGTGGAGGAGGAGGTAAAGATGACGAAGTTACGTATAGAAGCGGGAAGGAGAGCGATGGTTTTCGAAGAAAGGATAGAAAGAAGAGATGAAGGAGAGATCTTAAGATGTATGTGGAACGAGGTGAAGAACGGTAAAATAAGGCAGGGGCAGGAGGAAAGAAGGAAATATTATGAAAGAGGAGGATATGCAAGAGAGGAGGTAAAGTGGAAGAGAGAGGCGGGGCGGGATATAACCTCGGAAATTGTAAGGAGAGATGAGGATGTACAAACTCAGGAAAGGAGGATGAAGATAAGAGAGGGAAGGTTCAATGAAAAATACAAGGTCTTAGTGACGGAAGATTTGCCAAGATACCTAAATGGAATGGGTAACATACAGAGCAAGAGGATAGTGGCTCGATTTAGAGTGGGAAATGAGGAGAACGACAACAAATATTGGCTAGAGGAGGAGAAGAGGCTGTGTAGACTGTGTGGAGAAGACAGAGAAAATATGGAACATTTGACGGAGAACTGTGGGGAACTAAAGGAGCATGAGGGTGGATGGAGAGGGCTGCTAGGGGAGGATGGAATGGGGAAAAAATGGATGGAAGAGGTTTTAGAGTGTAGAAGAAGAAAGGGAGAGTATTAATGTGTGTGTATATGGATATAGTTAGACAATAGGAATAGTGGGTTTATGTTGGGTGGCTGGGATATTGTATAGGGGAAATAATCTGTTTTTAAAAAAAATCTGTTTAATTTAGTTTTGTTTAGAAGCGAATCCTTTGTTAAAATTTTGTATAATTATAACAAATAAAATTGATTGATTGATATATAATGTTTGTAAAAAAAGAAATTATAAAATACTGACAATCTGACAATAGATAAATAAAATTATAAAGTGTAAAATGTTCACAACGTAAGCTTTATTATATCACTCACAATCACCATCTTCATTTCACTATCATTTACTTTCATTTTATTTATAATGTCTATTAAGTTGTCTTTCTTTTACATAATCTTTTCCGCGTTGATTATGTGTGTTATACAGGGTGATTCGGGAGGAAATGGAAATATTTTAAAGACATTGTTCAGGAAGCTAAAATAACCAAAATAAGCTCATATGTTCACATTCGATTTTGATTTGTTTCAGAGATAATTAGGTTTCTCATCTAATCAATATAGTTTGTGCAAATATGTAACATGTAGATCAATCATAATATTAATTACCCGGCTTTTCCGTCACGACTCATATTTCACCTTTTGTTTTTGCTTTCGCGTGTTTCAAACGCAGGAGATTTTTAAAAAATGTAAGGATGCTACATCCTCCAATCAACCAACCTCGTAACTCTGGAGACACTGCAAGGTTTATTACCTTGGAGACACTGTGCAATACAATTGTTTGGAAATCGTATCGATTGATGTCACCTTTTCGAGCAGGAGAACAAGCACCGTGATGTACTGTTGGAATTAATATCTGTCAATATTAGTTGTTTAATTATTGAATACTACATCATTTTCAAAATCTTATTTATTAGTAAATCACGAAAGTATAAACTATTTGAAAATACGGAAAACGGCATCATAATGCTTTAATTGTGAAAAAAAAAGGAATTTAACATTTTGCTACTTGTTTAGGCTGTTGTAATAAAACACGCCAGAGAAAGCAACCAAAGTGAATGTGGGCCAGCAATGCAGCATATTACGTTCGCTCTTTTTAAATTACATTTCAAACTACAAGTCGTAGAAACTAACAAAGTCAACCTCTAATTTTCAGAAACTCGACATCTCAAAAGTCTGAATTAAGCTGTAAAATCCTCATTTTACTTTATCTATATGAAATGTGCACATTACGGAAAATACTCGCCATCCTATAATCAAAAACCGGAGATGCGCTACTTTTCAATTTGATTTCCTTTCCTTCACATTACATATTCGATATTACAAAGAGTAATTTAGTTTTCATCAGTACTGAAAAACAAGACCGTTTGCGTTCTAAAGTTTATTGGTCGACAGCTTTAATACTTTATGAGCTTGAATGTGATGGAGATTAAGTTTACTGAAGCCCACATTCCACTTATTTTCATAAAAAAGTCTCATGTGAAGTGTAGATTAATTATTACTGAAGGCTGTATAAATAAATTGTTTTAAATTATTGTTACTACGACCATTTACGACATATTTCTCAAATTGTTCTCATTTTTCTTATAGTGTACCTATACCGGGTGGCCCAACGATTTGGGGGTGGACGATTACTCCTACACTATTAATTTGAGAAAAAATCTTATCACAGATTATTGTAGTGAACATATTTTTGTATATACAGGATGGCCCATTTTGGAGCACGACACTAAACTTGTGTTTTTTTAACGGTAACTAACGGTTCCTAAGTTATTGATATTTTTATATGAAAAAATTAGTCAATTAAGTAGGCTGTTCCGCCATCTTTAAAGATATCGAAGTGAAATTTTGGAATTTGTATTTCCAATATGTCCAGTATTACCTTCTACACTCAGATTGCATATACAGGAAGGTCTATTTCGCTCAATGTTACTTTCTCATTTTTTAAATGGCACGCCCTGTATTTTATTACAGATTTGAATCGCATTTTTTACGAGCGTTCAATAGATATTCACTTTGTACTACCTATTCCTTTTCCATTTTCGTACTACACCGGCGAATATGAAACTTCGAAGTATTCGAAGAAGTCTCTTCAAAATGTCAAAGCAACCTTTACTAGGCGGTTGACACTGTATTGCTGCAAATGGAAACATTTTTGAACATTTAATATACAATCTGTAATATTGTAATTCATTGTGTTCCTTTATTCTTTTAAAATTTATAATTATGCTGTTCTACGAGACAGATCTACATGTACAAACCTCATAACTTACCAACAGCATATTCTACGTCACTTTGAACATAATGTACAATATTATTCCATACCTACATACCGACTTTACTAAGTTATAGTGTTGTAATTTCCACTTGATATTTCGGATCCTCGTCCTTGTTGGTTGAGGTCACATTTGAACAATCGTATGCAAATGAGCAGGTACAAGTCTTATCTCTCAAAAATCGATATCGGCTACATCGGATGTTCCCTAAGGTACTCATCTGGCAGCGGTTTTATTCTCCATATCAAATCTTGCTGTTTATGGTATATCAATAATATATGTAGAAAAATGTTGTCCATCGTATTAAACAAACAAACAAAGAAATATATACATGCAAGACGTGAAGAAATCGTAGTCTATATACCAAAATGAAGAAGAAAGGGAATGCACGAGAAATAGAAATATTAAAGCATATGGAAAATAATTACATGAACATATACGTGTCCTTATGCAGAAAATTTGCGAATAAGAAATACTGTCGGAACACTGAAGTATGGCAAAAGCATTCCCTTTACATAAGAAAGGAAATCATTAATTATGTCAATATAGCAGAGACGCTGCTTATGAAATACCTATATTGGATAAGTGCATAGGAAATATAGTAAAAGAGTACCAAGCAGGGTCAAAAGTCAACACATAAGGAACGTACCAAATGTTCACGCTGAAGAAAATTCAAATAAACAGTTATGAGTATAAGAATAATCTACTAAGTACTCTCTTTATTGATTTCAAACAATATTTATGCATTTATGCATCCATAGAAAACAAATGCATCAGACTTTGAAAGAGTATAAAACAAGTCGGTTAGTCTAATTGAAACGATTTTAGATAAAACAAAAAACCAAATAATCTTGAAAGAAAGAAGATCAAATGAATTTGATGATCGGTCCATTACCCACGACGCTATAAAAGTAATTATTATGAGAGGGGAGTTGAGGAAGAAGAAGGGTTGTGGGAATGATCGTCGAAAATCTACAAACGAGATTTGGTCGCTTGAGCATTTAAATATAATAGGTACATATTAAGATTATTTCTTTTTTATTGAATATGACTGTGGATTTCTAACACTGATGAATCTTTTAATAATATTTCAAAACTATAATAATTTCTAATTTCTAATCTGTGCATATTGACCATTAAATAATTACGAATCTTGTTTTTCGAGATAATTTATACCAAATGCGTTTTGAACTTCATTTTTTTAGATTTATACTTGCTTATATTCAAAATCTCGTCTTTCCTATTCGATTACACCTTAAATCTTGAAGTAGTAATCACCTTCGAACAAAATAAGCTAATTTTATCGCAAACCAAAAATGAGTCATCAAAAAGAAAACGATTAGTCACTGGGGACGTGATTAAAAGCTCATTACGTACAGGAATAGTGTCTTTCGTCCCTGGCGTATAATAAAACAATATAATATGCTTCTAATAGCTAAATGTAAGAAGTGAAAGTTGTGAATTGTGTCAAAAAAGGATAAATTAAATAAATACTGTTAGATGTTTAGTTTTAGGTAAAGCTTTGTGTTTGTGAGAGAGATCAAGGAATAGCGGGAATTCCAAGCATTTTCTCTGCGTATCAACTGTCGTGATTGTTGGCATTATCCAAACTAAAAGAAAATTGGTTATATTGAAAAACAAATAAATACCATTAATACCAGTTATTTTATCTGTGATTATGCCAAATACGGTTCTGTGCTAAAAAGTTCGTTCGTTGCCTATAATTTTAAGCGAAAACTAAAAAGAGTTATTGAATGCAGCTAAATCGGTATTTATACGGCGTTTTCAGAAAGTGGATATATTTTGACAAAACCTTCCTTGTTTTAAATTATCAGCTTCCGCAAACATCGCACAGTTTCATACTACGAGTATATTGTACTGAACAAAAATAAATATTTAAACTAGATTGAAGAAAGCAAGTTTAGAAAATATCAAATTCACGGGCCACTAATAAATAATCGCCCATTCGCCACATCTATAAAGGTATTATGTGGGATTTAGTGGGATTTAGTAGACTGTACCCTTCACCATTTATGTGATCATCTAAGGATTTTCCATTCATGAATAGGTAATATTGAACATTTTCCGGTAACGTAATTACGGTAATTACCTAATGCACATTTGATCATCTATCATAATTTCTAGTTAGTTCTGTCATTTATGATAATAATGAGAATGAACAAACGTCTAGTCATGGCTAAAATGGATTTACTGTTCTTGCATGAAGCGAAACTAATGCATCTTTCTTGATTATCTCTTTTAAGACAATAGATTGATTCTGCCAATGAATAACGAACTTTCACTCTACACATCATTCTGCTGTTAATTGGGTAACGTCTAAACCGGTAACAGAATTCTGTAAGATAATGAGGTATATTGTTTAATTGTACGAATCCACTTTTGAGGTAAATTTTCATTTAATAAATGATTCGTATTAGATTTAGGGATGTTCATAACGATAGAGTAGGCTGATTAATTACGTACGGGCTAATTTTCGTGTGAAGCTTTATTAACTGTCTTCATTCATTTAGATAATTGAACGTCGTCACATTAAAGTTAGAGACCCTTTAATAAATTAAAGTGAAATGATTTACAATTATCTGCTTATCAGGAGACAAGGTATTAATTTCTAATGGATCGCACACGGTAAATAGAGAGGGCAGGCGCTTAATTGTTAGCCAATATCTTTATTTGCGATGAAACCGATATTCTCCTTTGCAACAAATTTGAGATATAAATTAATCCTTCAGTAATTCACCTGGTTCTTGCTTGAACACAAAGTGACTTAAGTAGTATCCCGCTGTGCCAAATCTGACCTGATAAAACGCAAATCAGAACCGTACTCTACAGAAAAATCATACTGCAATATTGCAAATAATATTTAACATAAATATAACAAGTGATACATCAAAATTTACGCTCTTTGCATAAAACCCCAAAATATACAGGGTAGTCCGTATGAAAGAATGTAGTTTAGGGTCGTACACAAAAAACCCTGTATAAAAACTGTCTATCGCGATGGATTCCATGCAAAAGACAAATTTTGCCAAAATCACTTATCTTTACACTAAGGAAGAAACTGATCGGCAAAACGATAGCTGAACTCAGTTTGCGCCAGTGATTTTCTCATTAAAATTGAGCTCCAGACACCTAGGTCCATTTTTCTCTAGGTCCATTTTTCTCTTAAAATAAAGGGTGTTTCAATAAGAAAGTGTTCAATTTGGACCACCCGGTACAGTGGCTCACGTGATTACGACAGTAATAGAATCAATAGATTTATATAAGATAATGTCCCCTATAACTACTGGACTATGTACACTAACTTTTACTCAAAAACTGCCATTAAGAAGAACTAAATAATTCATCTAACACCATCCGACATAGAGTTTCAAATTTTAATGTTTGCAAAAGGATTATCTACTATTTAGACAAAGATTAACTAAAAAAATTGACATTGACTTATCCGCCATCAAAGAAGGTGAAATCTACCCTCCAAGTGCTAAAAAATTCATTTAACACCTTCACAAATAGGGTTTAACCTTCTAATGTTTGCAAAATGATTACCATTTAGACAAAGATTTCCATTGACTTACCGACCGTCAAAGGGGATGAAATCGATGCTCGAAGAACTAAATAATTCATGTAACACCATCAGAAAAAGGGTTTCAAATTCTGTTTGCAAACAGATTACCTACTATTTAGATTAAGATTCCCTAAAATTCATGGTGTACGGTTCGGACTCATAAAGGGGGGAGCAGGGAAATGGGGAAGTGTATAAAAACTCAAAACCCCTTTTACCAAATTTTAATGAAACGATGACGATGAAGTTATTTTTTATAAGTATTTAAAATACTTAGAAATGCATGCACAAACAGATTGTTTGTGCATGCATTTCTAAGTTAATTTATATGTATTTGAAGCTTTCTTTTTGGCTTTTTGGCCCGTTTTACGTTGTTTTGGGCTTTTGAAATGCAGCCAACAGAATGTACCTCTTTTTAATTTAATTCAAGAATGTTTAATTTTAACTAAATAATTTTCCCCTCGAGCCACTTCATCAAACTATGTTATTCATTCGATAATCTTTAATGTTAACAACTTGATAATGAAACCAGTCAGGTTTTGAAACATGTCGTTGTAATTGTTTAAAAATTTTTCAATTTTCCAATTTTTAATAACTTTTTGTAAATCATTCAACTTTACGATGATGTTAATCTCATAGTCACGTTTTGGAATGAAATCTAACTGTTACTGTCACAATTTCACTCACCTACTTATTGCATTGGAGTAGTTTAAATACTTATAAAAAAATAACTTCATCGTCATCATCGTTTCATTAAAATTTGGTAAAAGGGGAGGTTTTGAGTTTTTATACACTTATTTAAGATTCCCTTTTATTTGGCACAAACAAGTTTTTTTATACTGTTGCGAATATCTAGGCGACCTGTGGTGGGGGAATGGGAGCTGACAGTTAAGGAGGCGAATGGGAGAGATGTCAGTGTGTGATAAATAATTTTGCGCTTGGGAACTTAATTTCGTTACAATACAATGTATAAATCATTTTAGATTGGATTGTGAGTTGTAAATAAACGTTACATTGGTGTCAGGTGTGGGGTTCTTTGCGATGAAGAAATTAAGTCAATTAAAGGTTTCTGAAGTGAAAGTGGAGTTGGAAGAGTCTAGACATTACGGGCTTAAAGTCAGTAGGTACTTGTGGAACGACTGAAAGAAGCAATAATCGACGAAGGAAATGATCCGAAAAATTATTATTTTCAGTCCGAGAATGAATTGTTATTCCAAAACATCGAGAAGAAACTCGAATAAAGCTCTAGAATGATCGAGAGAAAAATGGAAGAAAATTCGGAAATTTTAAAATTTAAATTCGATAGAAAAATCGACGCTGTTCTAGAAAATTCGGTGGCTCTGAAACATAAAATAAGCGAAAAAAGAAGAATTTTACGACAAGTTCCGGGAACTGGAGAGACGTTCGGATAGTCAACATATTCAAGCTGAGAGACATCAAATAATGGAGATTGATGCACCCAGCGGCGAAGTACAAGAAAGCAGAACTAGTGAAGTACAGGAGCCCACAATTCGAAGACTTGATACAGCAGTAAAACCACCTACATTCGATGGGAAAACAACCTGGGAAAGCTACTTCATCCAGTTCGACGCTGCTGCTATATCGAATAGATGGAACGACGATCAAAGGGCTACAGCATTAACAGTCGCTCTGCGAGGAGAGCCACTGAATGTTCTTCAGACACTTCCTCCTCACAACGAAAAAGTTACGGCCACATAGTAGAGCGTTTGGAAACTAGGTATGGACATACCCATATGGTAGGGGTTTTTAAGATGCAGCTTCGGAATAAAAGTCAGAAGCCTGGAGAAAAATGGAAGGAGTCAAATCGTGTACAATAATGTACCAGATTCTATACTGCAAGAATTGGCAATAGAGAGGTTCACGGGGGGATTGCGTGATCCTGAAATAAAACAGGCTCTGTTCTTGAGCCATCCTAAGAAGCTAACAGCTGCACTTTCGCAAGCGCTGAAAATGGAGGCGGCTAAACGGGCAGCCCAAGGACATGGACACGTCAGAACCCTGGCATTGGGTAAGACTGACCAGCTGACAGAGAAAATAAGTCCAACGATGACCGAAATGATCGAGCAAAGGTTTCAAACGCTAGAAGGTGCCGTGAATCTTTTGAGAAGCAACAAGCAAGTCCGCTGCTGGAATTGTGGTGAAGTCGGCCATTTTCGAAGTCGCTGTAAAAGGTCTGTGAGGAGAGGCTATGATAGGGGTTCCTCAGTGGAGCAGGAGGAAAACTAAAACAGGTCGGTGTCAAGGGGCAAACGTCGACCTCTCGTAATAGAGCCCCAACAGCACGCATATCCTTTTTAAATAATAACAGTCAAGAATCTATTGTGGTAGATGCTTTCATTGATGGTTCACCAGTTAGGATGCTTGTCGATACTGGAGCTACAAGTGAGGACAAATGTCGTCAAGAAGGAACTCTCAACTACCAGATGGGGATTGCGTACAGCAACTGGAGATGCTGTGAAGATCTATGGAGAAGTGATTGTGAATATTGGGTTTGGAAACTCTTGCATAAATGAAAAGGTTCTGGTAGCCGAGATTCAGAATGAATTCAATTTGGGGATGGACATCTTGACTAAATATGGCTTTAGGATGGATCTACAAGGAGTGATCCACGTCAATAATGAAGAACTGGTAATCCGACCACAAGCAGAGTGTATATCGCGAGTGGTTTTGTGCAAAGACACAGTTCTAAAGGATCGAACTGAAATCATGGTCACGGGTTGTTTGGATGGAGACTTTACTGAAGGCAGTGTTATGCTTCTGGAACCTGGAAGTGACGAGAAAGTTGTTGGCCGCGGGGTTTTAGTAGGTAAAGAAGTGTTCCGATGTAAAACGACAATTCCGGTTCGTGTGATGAATGTCAACTATTATCCAGTGACTTTACGAAAGGGCACCGTTCTGGGAACATGTTCAAGTGTTTCGTGTGTGATTCGCCAAGTTAGCGATATGGACACTAAAAACGCGGCTAATAAGGTCGATGCATCCGAAATTCTGAATCAACTTTTGCCGAAGAGTTCCCGCTTGTCACAGGAACAGCGGAAGAAAATTATAGAGTTTATAGTTCGATTCAAAGATGTGTTTGAAATCAAGAATGGTTTCAAGGGAAAAACTAACCTCTTGCAGCATAAAATCAATACTGGAAGTGCCCAGCCCATCAGACAAACACCCAGAAGGCTGCCACTTGCCAAACGAGAAGAATCCGAGAGTATAATCCAAGAAATGGAATCGGAAGGTGTCATCGACCCGCCAAGTAGTCCTTGGGTGTCACCGGTGGTATTGGTGAAGAAGAAGGATGGGTCGACGCGATTTTGTGTAGATTATCGTCGTCTTAATGACGTGACCAAGAAAGACAGTTATCCTTTGCCGAGAATTGATGACACCTTGGATACGTTGTCTGGCTCCAAATTCTTTTCTACCCTTGATCTCAAGAGTGGTTATTGGCAAGTGGGCGTAGCTTCTGAAGATCGTGAGAAAACGGCATTCACGATTGGAACTGGATTGTGGCAATTTACTGTGATGCCATTTGGTTTATGTAATGCTCCGGCCACCTTTGAACGGCTAATGGAGTCTGTATTGAAAGTACTATCGTGGAAAACTTGTCTGGTATACCTAGATGACATAATTGTGGTAGGGAAGACGTTTGAAGACCACATGAAGAATTTCGAGGAGGTATTCCAAAGGCTTCGCTCGGCCAATCTAACGCTTTCTGCGAAGAAGTGTCACCTTTTTGAAAAGCTGTCCAGTATTTGGGTCATATTGTTTCCGACCAAGGTGTTGCCATCATAGGAAGTACTGCAATCCGAGAGCCAAGATCAATTTCTTTCATTAATGATGTTACATCATCTTCCACGTGTATACTAATACTCGCGGAGGCAACTCCCAAACTGACCCCATGAGGGCGACGTGACTTTGGTACTGCCTTCTCTTCAGACTCTTTCGATGCCTCTTCCTTCTCCTTAGAATGAAACTTCTACATCCTTTGACGTTCTTCCATTTTAAACTGCCGCCTTTGCGCTTGAGGTAGTACATTTTTATTCTTAAAAATGGGATTATCTGTTAAAAGGTACTATGGATCGTAATAAAAATGGTTATTGAAAAATGATGATGGAACACAAATATTTTTTTTATTGATTAACAACAACTCTATACCATGGCAACTACCTTTCATAGGCAACTATATTATACTAACTATACATATTTATACATATAATATCAAGACTAGAATATTCCTAACACTCCCCTGTATTCTAAACTCGTATTTCTTTAACGCAGTGCTCCTCTGGGTTGTAAGTAGGATGATAATCATCATCCCAATCTTCGGCTGCTTCCAAATTCAAAGTGGGCATAGCGAATTTGTCTTCGCTGTGAGAAGTGGTATACATGAATTTGTCTATATTGTGTCGATCTCCACAAATTTCTAAATGGAATGGCATTTCAGGTACTGGAATTCTATGAGTAGCGTTGTAGGGACATATTTCATACTAAGTAGGTGAAGCCCCTCGGAATCGATTTCGTATTTATTCCCACGATGGGGACCTTCTAGAAGAGTTGTCAGGAGGTAGTTAAAGAATTTTCTCGCACTAACTTGCCGACGTTTCGACTGGAGAGTCCAGTCTTTCTCTTTAGAGCCTTGAGAAAGACTGGACTCTCCAGTCGAAACGTCGGCAAGTTAGTGCGAGAAAGTTCTTTAACTACCTCCTGACAACTCCTCTAGAAGGTCCCCATCGTGGGAATAAATACGAAATATTTCATACTGCAAGTTTGCATATTGTACCCTGCACTTCACCAGATGCTGTTGCATCCTTAGTTCCAAAATTAAGTGTGCAGAATTATATGGACACATGCGCCTTCGTACGGAATCTCCTTTGTTTGACATCATTTTGAACAACAAATTTTACCATCGCTAAACCGCTAACTTGTCTCACCGAAGATGGCAGAACGTTTATGTGGACCAAAGAATGTGAAGCGGCTTTTCAAGAGCTGAAGTTGCGACTAACTAGTGCCCCGATTTTGTGCTATCCTCAGGCTGAGGTCTGAGTGGCATAATGAAGATAGCAATGCCCAGAATTGGTTGTGGTTTAGATGGACTCGAGTGGAGGAAAGTTCGGTACATGCTGGAAGTGATATTCCAAGGAACAGGTGTGCAGATCTTGGTTTGCAGCTTTAACCCAAAGACCACCCCGATTCCAGGAATGATGAGTGAATTTCGGGACGAAATAGATTTTAAGGAGGGGGCCATGTTGCGAATATCTAGGCGACCTGTGGTGGGGGAATGGGAGCTGACAGTTAAGGAGGCCAATGGGAGAGATGTCAGTGTGTGATAAATAATTTTGCGCTTGGGAACTTAATTTCGTTAGAATACAATGTATAAATCATTTTAGATTGGATTGTGAGTTCTAAATAAACGTTACAATACCATTCGACTGTATCAGAGTCATTGGTTCCGCGTTATGGGACAATTCTTCGGTTAAACTAAAATCATCTATACTTCTACCGGATTCTTCCCATTCTTCTTCCTGTTCAGAGACAGATGATAATTGTCTTCGGTATTTCTTTTTCATCTGATGCTTTGACTTTTCTTGCTTCTGTTTCTTCTAGTTTTTTTAACTTTTCCGTTCGTATTTATTCTCTTTTCTTGTTGCCGATTTTTTCGCCTTAACTTCTGCAGCATTTTGTTAATTTTGCTCAGTTGTCACTGTCGCGTTCTGTTCCTTTTTTGATCTTTTCTGTTTTTCATTATGTATATCCGACCAAAACAAGATACGTTTGAAAAGCGATGTAATTGTTTTACCAACATGAGGATTATTAATATTATTATTATTTGGAAGATGTTCGCGGTTTTCGTTGCATGCATGCAATTGAACAGAAACATTGTTGTTATTTGAATTTAACCCTTATGTGCACAATCAGGTACCCGTGTACCTTTCGCGACTTTAACTTCGTTTTCTTTCTAGTTTTTGTTTAACTATATGCTTGAGACTCATATTTATCCTAAACCACTATATTCTAAGCCGTTTTTATACCAAAACAACTTCAGAAATATATAAACAATTTATATTTACACTAAAATAGAAGTTTATACCTTAAAAGCACATACAGGTACCGGTGTACCTACATATTGTTTGCATACCTTGAGATGTTCTCTGACGAAAACAATGTGAGTAAATAACCAACATAGTGTGAAAATTTATTTTTATATACTATTACATAAACATTTATATACATTTTGTTACATTCTCTGAATGCTCGTTGCAAACAGGCCGATTGCAGGTTTTACACGATCTCTTACTTTTCCTTTGAAATGAAGCGGTTGAGCGGCAGATGAAACAGCTCCCCACATGCTTAGGTCTTCCAGAAGCTTCCCTAGGTTGTTCTGATTGTGAAGGTATAATTGGATGTCCTAAGATGGCTTCAATCCCTGACCTTGTTGAGAAGTGTCTCAAAAATCTGGGAGCTTTTGAACGCTCTTCAATTGTAGGCAGACATAGTTCTTTACCTAAACCACCAAGAAAAGTCCGCCTACTATGTGTTGACCTAGTAGTTGCGGGGTTGTTTTCTGAGTATATAATGTAAGCAGCGAGGGCTGCTACATCTATCATGTTGAAAAACATGGCGTGTGGCCAACGAAGGGCCTTCCTTTTTGTGGAATAGTGCGTAACCATCCATGTTGTCTACGCCGCTTTTAGTCGAATTGTAATACATAACTACTTCTGGCTTTTGTTTCGGTCCAGTGATGATGTTATTGTTGTGCATAGTTGACAGCAATGTCACTATCCATTCCTCCTTTAGCACATAGGAACAAAATGCTAACTTTGTCATCCTCGCTGAAGCCAAATGTCGAAGAGTGCTCTTCCTTCTCCTTACTTTTCTTCATCTCTTTTGGAATGCAAGACTTATTTTGCTTCAGTGTTCCTACCATGGAAAGGTTCCAACGCTGTAAAAAAGTTGTCCATTGTTACGTTCCTTCCTGATCCCCTGAATTGGTAGCACAAATCCCTGACAACTCGTTGTCCTTGGTCCTTTTTGGTGCCATTAGGTCCTTAGAAGGTAATTAGAAATCATAGATAAGTTAATATGCCTAAATAACTTTTGCAAAAATGCACTTACTTATGCATTAGCCATAATTAGCTTAAAAATGTATCATTATGATAAGCCTAACGAGGTATTTTCTAATTGTAAATACATTTTCTGTTGAAACGTAAAGCAAATATGCTATTTCTATGGGTTTGTAAACTATATTATGGAAAAAACGTAAGAAAAAGTAGCTTATACCATGCAAAATGTATACGTAGGTACAGGGGTACCTGATTGTGCACACTACGTATAAAAATTATACGCGCACATGACGGTTAAATCAGACGCTTTTGCTAAAACTGACAATGACGCTTCTTTAAGGGTTCAGTGGAATGTTCTTGCGTACTGGAACTACGTATTGTGTACTACCAAAGTCGTTCTATTGGGCTCCAATAAATATTTAGTTCACTTTGTACGATAGCTTAGGTCAAAAACAATTCCTTTCCATGCATCGGAAGATTCGTTAAGGCATCGTAATTTCTTACCATCATTATTTTCCCGAAAATTTAATCCGATTTTCAACGTTTTAATACGTTCATTATCTAAAGCAAATGCACCCCCATTAGTATTTTCTGAAGATATTTTGCTAAAATCGATTAAATTCGGAAAGCTATTTTGAAGTACAGTTAGTGTAATGTTTTCTTCTAAAACTACCTTTAGAAAGTCTCTTTTTATAAAGATTAGATTTAAAATATTCTGCATTCTCCATTCGGGAACTTTTTTCTTCCAGCCTTCCTTGACTAAAAGAAAAACGGCAACATCCGCGTCCATGGATTGCAATAGACGCGTCGTTTTTGGAAAACGATTATCCTCTTTTCACAACAAAACGTACTCGTGTGAAGAGTTAAATTGGAAGAAAGGGGCAAATTTACATTATATTCAATTAGCCAAGGATGAAACACGTATATTAAAAGTTCGTAAAAAGGGCCCCCCGTCATCCAGCCGCTTTCTTATTCGCCAATAGCCCACTTTTCTTATTGCCCCCTATATTTCCAGTAACAAGGACTGTTAAACATTCATTTTCATCACTATTTACTTGCTGCTAAATATTTTTATCGCCTTTGGCTGCCAAAAGTTTGTTTCTTTTATGATTAAGGAAAAAATCAGTTTCTAAAAACTATAGACGGATGTTGTAATATTTCGCCATAGTTATTTTCTTTTAAATATTGATATGTCGCGAATTAATTGTTGGACACTGCTCAAAAGCGTATTTTTAGTAACTGGAAAACCAGAGTTCACCAACACTTCTTTGGTGATAACGGATGGAGGGCCCATTTTGTATTGAACTCTAGAGCTTTGTCACGGAATTCAAGACACGGAACACCAAAGCGTTTTGCTGTAGTACCGACAGGAACACCTCTTGATACATCTTCTAGAGCATTTTCTCTTCAGAGGAAGCCCATATTTTGCCTTTACCTGATGGCATAGTGAATATCTGTAAAACAAATATGCAGTGCATAAGTACCTACTTGACAAAATAATAATAATAATAATAATAATCGCTTTTATTGATTATTAGTTTGGTATCTACACCATAATCAATAGGTACAGGGTCAGATAAACCTACTGGATCTCTGTTCTTCCCCCTGAACCCCCTTTACAAATACATACATAAATTTCTGCAAATTACACGTTACACTATATACAATAATACTATTTTGCTAGCGGTAACACTATTGAGCACAACTAAAACTATATTATAACCACAACTTAAATAAATTAAATGAACTCCAATCAAGTGCACTGCAACGTTTAAGTATATTTGACATTGCATTGAAGAATTAGCACAATAATAATGACAATAATAATGACACCCACACTCACATTCGCGCCCCAATTATTTGATGTTTCATCCTTCTTTTGAAGACAGTGGCAGACAAAGGCAGTAACTTTGTATTATTGTAGTTGTTACAAAATTTGCAAATACTGTAAGAGAACGAACGTTTGAAGGAGGATGAGTTAAACATTGGTATAGACAATAGGCCTCTGTGTCTCAAGTTAAGGTGATGTACATCAGTACGAAAAGTGATCTTTCCATACAAGTACGGTGGCATCTTTTTGGTTAAAATTTTATGGAAAAACGAGCATGAGTGAAGGAATCTTCTTTCGATCATATTGAGCCAGCCTAGTTTTGGTAATGTATGTGAGATCCGTTCATATTTCCTAATACCAAACACGTATCGAAGACAGGAGTTCTGCTCCCGCTGGATTCTATCACAGTCTCTGGTCAACAGACATGGCCCATATAGTACATCACAAAAATTGAACCGTGATAGAACCAGAGAATCGCAAAGTAGTGCCTTCTGCTTGGTACTAAGAATGTGACGATTAGAGTACAAGCACCTCAGCTGGTTGTAAGCCGATGCTATAAGATTGTCGACATGCTTGGTGAATCTGAATTTATTATCAATAACAACCCCTAGATTTTTTACATATTCGGCTTCCCGAATTGTCTCATTGCCAATGTTTAAAATAATTTTGCCATTAAGAGTAGTTCTAAGTTTATCCTTGCCAAACACGATAAAATATGATTTAGCTGTATTTATTACTAATGAGTGATCAAGCGAGGTTTTAAATATATTTTCCAGATCTTCATTGATGTTTGCCACAGAGGAATTGAGATCGGTAATGGGAAAGGAATAGTACAGTTGAGTGTCGTCAGCATAAAGGTGATACTTGCAATGTTTTAAAACCGACAAGAGATTAAAAGTGTATACCGTGTACAGCAATGGACCTAAGATAGACCCCTGCGGCACACCTTTAGACACAGCAATTATCTCAGACTCCACCCGATTCAATACTACTCTCTGACATCTATCACTGAGGTAGTTATTTATGAGAGTTACAGCATCGTGATCCAGCCCTACAAACGTCAATATAGCCTGTAACAGTCTATGGCTCAACATGTCAAATGCCTTTGAATAATCCAGTAATACCAATACTGTGACAAATCCGTTATCTGTTTCAGCAATGATGTCATCAACTGTATGACAAAGGGCAGTTGCACAACTGTATCCCGCACGAAACCCTGACCTAAAATCAGGCAGTATGTTGCGTGTGTTTAAGAACTGTCGTAATTGGTACTCCAGTACCTTCTCTAGCACTTTTGACAGTACAGGTAGCATTGTGATCGGTCGTAAGTCTTTATAGCTACATACACGGGAACTTTTTGGTATAGGAACAACCCGTCCTTCTTTCCAGGCACTTGGGAATACTGAATATTGTATACAGTAATTTACTATATGGACTATATGAGGCAATAAGAACGGGCAACATATTTTTAGAACATCAATGTTAATGCCATCACAGCCACTTGATTTAGATGACATTTTGCTTATAATATTCTGTATGGTAATGGCACTAATTAGAGTGAATGAAAACTTAGCAGGATCTTTGTGGTAGCTACTGTTGGCGTATTGATTTACAAGGTCAATGTTATGAGACGCGCTGTTAACAGATTTTACAAAATATTTGTTAATTTCATTGACGTCTTGTAAATTGAGTGGGATGGTTTTACTATTTATAGTGGGATGGTTTTACTATTATGTATGAATGGTTGACATTAGGTACCAACTACTGGTACCTGTCGTTTTAAACGACTCACGTAAATAGTAATTTAAAGAAGCCTAAGAGAGATAGACAATAATGAGTAAAACACAAATTTACTGATTGTTTCACTAATTTACACTATGCCAATTACTGGCGTTCGACATAAACCGCTTACCAGTGTTGACACCTCCTACACTTTAAATCTACCTACCCCGCCAATTATCATGAAGCCAACTACAGAAAAACTCTTGAAAGACATCTTTCGATTTACTTATGTAGCATTAATAAAATATATGTATTGACTGTGTGGAATACTTTGATTCTGTTACTTCTTATGTTCTAAAAATAATTCACGAATACGACAATTTATATACATTACTTGATTATAATAGTGTAATGGCCCTTGTGAACTAACGACATTCGTTGACAAAAGATGAAAATGTAATTTATGAAATTGAGAATGAAGTTAGTCAAAATTATTACCATTTGAAACCTTGAAAAGCTCCTGTTCATTCATGAAATTAATTAATTGTATTAGTTGGATTGTAATAAAATAACTTGAGAACTATAAGACAATTTATTAAATCGGACTTTTGAGAAATATTTCATATTAATTTAAGTAATCGAAATTGTAACAGTCCGTGAAAAAGGTTTATAAAAGCTAAAGGAAAACTGTCGTCTTATAATTGGCGGTAATGGACTTTATTTTATTTCTTTAACCATCGTTCTTTTTTGTCACAATAAAAAAAGCACCATTCCGAATTAACCAATTTACTAATTTCGTTGCTATTTTCAGTTTTTATACATGTAAAATTATGTAACAAGTACCTACTATTATTTTACTCTTTAACTGGATACACTAATCTAATTATTATGTAAGGTACACTTGAATGTAGATGAATGTTTTATATTTCCCATACTATACCAATATTTACATTTAGTAACGTTATCAATATAAAATAAGTTTGGCAACTTACATATTATGTTTTATAATGTTTGCTTACTCTACCACGTTTGGTGTATTTACGTTAATGAACTTTAATAATATAACCGCTCTATCAACAATAAAATTAATTTGAAAATCTTTCTAGATTCCTCTATATTAATATTTAATAGTAATTAAATTTTGGAGTTAGTGGGAGTTGCGGTCAAGTAGATTTTTAATTAAACGCAGTAGGACTTGCGCTCAATTTTATTTCCATTGTGGGACTTGCGGTCACCTCATAGTTGCACGTATACAATAATAATTTTTTTTCTCATAATTTTGACATTCAGTTTGAAAACTTTTGGTGCAACAATTTACATTAAAATATAATTCCTTGTATCTAATAGTACCAAAATAGCAAAATTAACGCGTAATGCGTTTTTAAATAATCATCCACATGCCTCAACAGTAAAACTTTACCTTCCTTGGAGGCTTAACAGATATACTTAGCCTTCTTACACTAAACACAAATACACAAACTACGAGAATACTTTTATAACAAATCCCACATTTCGGCATTACACAAAACAGTCACACATGCACAGTGGCGCGCCAACGTTTTCGAGCGCCGCCGTACAAAATCAAAGAGTGCGCCTCTATACAATGTTATAACAAAATTAACAAACATTTTTATAAAATAGTAAAAAAAATTTGTTTTAACTTCTATCTTGCTTAGTAGTTTTCAAGTTAAACTCATACGAATACTTACCGAAATGATCAAAACTGTTAATAGAAATGAATTAACATGGGATCTTAGATAATGGATCAAAATTATTTTTAAAATAACATTATACAGTAATTTTTCATTTTAAAAATTTTATTCGTAAATGCAAAAATTTAAACAAAATTATTGGAACGTTAAACATATTTTAACAGAACTGGATTTTGTTTTGGAAGATTGTTGTATTTATTAACGTTTCAATGTCTAACTCTTGAATTAAAGTAGATTCGATTGAAATGGTGGCAAGAACGTTAATAGTTTTTAATGATTTTTAGTTTGGAAAACGATCTTATTTTTGTTGTTATTTTTGTATTAGTTTTTTCTAAGTTTTCTTCTCGTTTTCGTTTGTTTAATAAGTTTTCATATCCGGAAAATTTCTTTTTTCCCCTTTAGACATCTTTGTATATATAAATCTAAATTAATTCGCTTCATATTTTATTAAGGCGGTTCTCTCGCACTGTGTTTGTAGACTACATTTAGAAAAATCATTCCCTTGTTGTTGACTGGAAAATCATTTTCAAATTTGGTGTGGGTGTAGAAAAAAGAATGATTGAGGGCATACGCATACTTTTTTTAATTCGAGCACGGGTAGAGGTAGAAATCAGCAATGCAGCGCTGTATTAAAAAAATCATTTCTCAGTTATGGTTGCGCGTTTATGTACAATTTTTTGTAGACAATAAGAAAAAACTATGATAAAGGGGATACGCATGCTTTTTTTCAGGTTTTTCATTCATAACTGATAATAAAATGATGACGAAAATTAGGTATTTTTGGTTCAATGTTTTTGTATATTCAGCAAAAAATCTTCCAAAAAAAGTATGCGTATGCCCTCAAGCATTCTTTTTTCTACACCCACACCAAATTTGAAAATGATTGACCAGTCAACAACAAGGGAATGATTTTTCTAAATGTAGTCTAAAAACACAGTGCGAGAGAACCGCCTTAATTGCAAAAATAATTCAATCGTGAAAATTAATAAAAAAGAAAACGAACACAAAATTTACTGGTAAATAAATATCGCTAAAAAAAATTTTGAATAAAGATAGATTTATCTATATTTATTATTTTTTTTCTAACAAAATAAAACTCGCTGAAATTGCACGCAAAAAACTGTAATTATTGTACAATAATAAACAATTATGTACTACTATTTTCATCTTCAAATGAAGGGAACAGAATTTTATTTTTTTGTATTGTTGAAAATTTTTAAATAGAGATGCATCGACAGGCTCATTTGCATTCACCTCGCCCTCGTGCCCATATGAAGGGCGCGGGTAATGTTTGAGAAGGTTTGCATCACTACACCGATAGGTATATCCCGCTTTTACCTACTTTGTTGTATGATCCCAATGTGGTTTGAACAATTTCAAGCAGGAATTAATTATTAAATGGGTGATTTCGACTGGAGAAAAGGTAGCATGTTTCATTCGAATTAAAAGTGTCTTTTTGACTCGCAGCGCTCGTCCAAAAGTGACACTTTTAATCCTAATAAAACAATATAGTATAAAACAATAAAGTTTTGGAAACAAATTACTTATTTTTCAAAGCGACAACACAATGGATTGTTTCACCAAAGAAATTGGTCAGCGTTATAGCTTATGTTCTCGACAAGCGATCTCTTCCCAAATAAACTAGCCTATAAATACATTTTTTTGATATGGAGAAAAAAGTCTCAAATCAAAATGTGGCAGGTAATTGATGTATGATCTAGATACCGATTCACGTAGACCTTCATTTGAAATGGGATTCCATTTATGTCTCTTAATGGAATGTGGATTATGAAATTGTAAATATATTCCACCGTCTTTAATTCGTCAATCTGGAGTTTTATGAAAAGTTAATGAAGATGGGGGTGCATGGAGCTTACATATGTTTCGACATAAATACGATAGACCATTTTCAACAATTCGCACCCTACCGTCCTCCTTCCCAGCACTCCCGCACTCCGATAAGAAATTCCACGACGAATCTTAAGTTAGTTAGAATAAATGTATTGTATAATTATATACACTGTAGGTACAAACGTGATTTATCATACAAATATTTTCGATTGGATGTATAAAATCTGTATTTCGTAGCACGCATTTAATCAACATTTATCATTTCTTCGTCGTATCTAAAGCGTATAAGTCTCAGAGGAAGTTGCACACGGAAGTAAAAAAAAAACCAATTTAGATGTTTCCCTCAAACGGCCTATAAAACTCGGACTAACTTGTATACTTGTACCAAAGAGTATATAATATACTCGTTGCTTGTACTTAAGGACACGTAAGCTATGTATAAAACGAATTGAATGATTAAAGCGAATGAAAACTGAAGATACAGTGTGTCTATCATAAAGAAAATTATGATTGTATCCCTTTTTAATTAATATACAAAAAAGATCATCCTATCGTAAAAATCAGAAAATTACGATTTACTAAGATTTCATCATCTGTGAGGACAAGAACTGAAATACTAAAGTAAAGGTTTGCAAAGAGTCGCCAGGACCTCGTACGTGGTCCTGGAGCAAATTATCTGGGTGCGAATTATCCTAGCATGAATCGTCCGCAGGCGCATTTTGAAACCTGGCTGCAATGGAATAATGCATATACCGTAATTATGCTTGAGACTTATGTAGTATGGTTGATGAAGTTATGTTTCTTGGGTTTTATTAAAATTGGAAAGGTAGTGAAACATTAAGTTCTGGCTGAAGCCCAATTAAGAACAGAGTGTTAAGTTAAGTAAGAATCGTCATTTGCATACAGTAGTTCAATGTGTGTTTTCATTATAATTCTTTTTAGAATTCGCGTCATTTGAGTGCTTTAATAGATCCTATTAAAGCACTCAAATGACGTCATTTGCGTGCTTTAATAGACATTTGCGTGTTTTAATAAAACCGGTACAATTTAATTTTACTAAGTTGGTATTTACCGAATTAATTCATAGCAAATACTGTAGTTAACCTTTAAATAAATTTTAAATCGACAATTTGAAAAGTAGTAGTTCCAATCTCTAAAAAATTCCCTAGATTTTGATAATGTCAAATATTTATTTAAAATTGCTTGCAAAAGGCGCAAATTCTAAAAAATAGTATAAAAAACTCATTCATAAGGCTTTTATGGCACTCATCATTAAGAAAACTCGTGGCTGCGCCACTCGTTTTCTAAACTTTGATTCGTGCCATAAAACGTACCTTATGAAACTTGTTTTTTAATTTTTGGAATTGATTGAACGGCATAATTACGGTAGTTTTCATACAGGTTTCAGGGTTATTAATTGCCACTTTATTGTTTTTTAATATACTATTATGCACAGATACATCATAATGAGGTTATTATAACCTTGGTTACCTGAACATAAACAACTCTTTATGGCCCGTGGGCCTCTTTATAGCCCGCGGGCAATAAAGAAACGTCAATTAATAGTATATTATACACCAAGGTGGTGAAGACTGTTATTATTGACCGAGCACCAAGATTATTTCGCGAGGGGCTTGCCCCGAGCGGAATAAGGTGCAAGGTCTATAAATGGCTTCACCACCGTGGTGTATATACAATTTTTTCCACTACTAGTCAAATTTAAGACACAAATTAAAAATTAAAAAATTTCTTGTAAAAATCAAGTAGGTAGCACAGGAATGCAAATTCGCCTTTCCACTACATAATAAAACAAAAATCAAGTAGTCTGATGCAGATTGACATTTCCATTAATAAAACTGTTATTCAAATAATTTTATCGTGTTAGGTAATTTTAAGCAGCAAATACGTTAAAGACAATCTCCTGGGTATACAAAATTATGTTGCACAAGTTTTTGTTAAACAACAAAACAACTATCCCTGAATTCTCACAACGTTTGAATTTGTCCATTATTAACCTAGGTTAATAATAGAAGAAATTATTGACCACTAGGTAGAGAAATTAAACTTCTCAGTTGTCTAGGATACGCAATAATTGTCAACTTCACAGCTAGTAGTGGAAAAAATGACATTAAAATGACAATGGAAATAATACAGTTTTTGAACAAAATTAAAATGGATACCCTTGTTTACTGCTTTTACTATGGCAACAATTAAAATGGATACCTTTGTTTACTGATTTTACTATGGCAACGTATTTTAATATTTATAGCAACGTACTTCAAGCGGCTTGATAAAGCTACTCAATTTTATGCGATATTTAAATTATTTGATATAAATACTTATCTGTGCATAAAATAGTGTATGCATTTCTGGCGTAACTTGCTTTTATGGCCCTACAGCCTTTTTCTAGCCCTCGCTGCCGCTCGGGCCTGAAATAAGGCTTCGGGCCATAAAAGCTTCTTTACGCCCTTGATGCATAAATAACTATTATATAAATCAGTCATAGGTAATACTTGTCAACAAATGACAATAAAATAACTACTATGATTTACAGTAGTTCATAAATATCAAAATTACATGGGATCTAAAACGAATAGAGAAGTTTAGGTTATATTTTGCAATAAAAATCTATTATATTACCATGATAATAAAAAAGGGGTTTTTGTTTACAAAGGATAAAACGACTGGAAATGAAATCTATTTCAATATTAGTAGATTGCCCAATAGGAGAGAACATTCCCCTACTTAATCATTTAAAAGTTTAACGTTCAAGTTTTTTTAATGTTCATGTATTTTAAGGCATGTTTTATAAGGACATGATTTGGTATGTAGCTAATATTTGGTTATTTAAGATTTCTTTTTGGCGTTCTTTCACTCCCGTTAGCAATCGGTTCGTCATGCTGGCATCACAATCGGTGCACTTTAATTTTGTTATGTCCGAGATTGGCGAGATTGCTCCAGGAATTACAGTGTGTCTTTCTTGTTACATAATGATGATGAAAATCCTTTGCTTACTTTGGTGGAATTTCCTTCAAAAGCTCCTTTTATGCCTCTCAGCGGCGGAAGTGAGTGCTATAAATCTCAAAAGAGTGTTCTTCTCAAATTTGTTTAATATCGTTTGGCCCAGGGGTAGTCAACCTCCTTTTTATATCTACCGTCCACTTTTTTACTTCGATTAGTAGTAAAATATTCTTGTCCTTATCATTTGGATGTTTTGTAGACAGATGTTCTCGCAATCTACTTGGCTTCATTGCCTCATTTGATAGTACGCAACGTATAATGATAAATAAAAATGTTTTTAAATAAGTATGTAATGTTTTCAACAATATATTGTTTTTAAAAAATCAATTATGTTTAAACTAACAGGAAGTATCTTTCTATATCGGAAAAAAATCTCTACCGCCCACTGGTGTTGACTAGGTTGACTACCACTGGTTGGCCAATTTCAGAACTGAAACTATTTCTATTACATTTAGTTTCTGATGGTAATTGATCTGGTTTAACAGGATTTATTAATCTGTTAATTAAAGAGTAAATGGAAGCGAGTTTGTGGTTCAAAGGGGAATTACTCGCCTTTGGTATTATGTTGTCCATGTAAATAGTTCGTTTCCTGTGTATAGCAAATTCAAATTTGTTCCTGTTGATTGTGATTTTACATCTATAAAAGGTATAGAATATTTTAATACATTGACTTTTCTAAAATGAATTTAATATTGTTATGCCGGATGTTAATGTTGTAAAAAAACGTGCTATAGACAAATAAAATTTTTGCAGAGACACGATTAGATGTTACTTAATTGCTGTATTTACCCACTATTAAATTAAATTTTTGTAGACGTTAGTATGTAGTTCTTTGTGCTAAATGCCATGGCCTGTTACGTACTATCAGAATAAAAAGGTTGGACATCTCACTTTAAACGTTTATAAGAGCCGATTGTAATCAAACAAATTTTATGTGAATCACTATTTATTTATGTGCAAGTAAACGTAATTTCATAATTTTTATTGAATTTATCGAATTATTATAGGAAAATATGTTCCAGAAAACACGATTTTTCACGTCAAGGAAGATATTTCAAACCACCAAAAACACCATTTTATCTCATGTATTTTTACTAAATATGTATGTTTCAAACTCCTTGGTATCATGTTGTCATCTTAACAGCGTTCCAACAATGCGAGATTGAAGAGGAGTCGGTTTCTCTTCGGTCTTAATTTCTCGGACAATACGGTTTTACGTAGAACTTCCTCCCCGTACAGGTTTCAGGTTTTCGTGAGTAAGTATTTTATGAAATTTTATTCTTCCGGATATTGACTCGCGTAGAATCTTATTGACTCTGTTCAGATCCGTTTCGGCGGAATCACATCTGTCATTATCAAGTCTCCTCTTGTCCTCTTGTTTTGCTCCGTGTTATTCGGATGAAACTGACGTTATCTGCTTCTTCTTCTGATGCACTTACACCACTTTCTTGTTTGGCTTTGACTTACTGTGTGGGTAGGGTCTCTTGAATTATACTGAGGTACATTATCCAGTTTCCAACTGAATATCATGGAAATGCATCCAGTGATACTCTTGATAAAGGTTCGGATACGTTTAGCAGATAGCGTACCATTACAAAAGTGAGGTCCACCAACATTTCCATCTAACAATTCCAAATAAATACTTCGATTTTGAAAAGTCATTAATAGTACCTATAAAACCAATTCAAAAGCCATACACAAACAAAAATGTATGTATAGGGATAGCCAAACAAACTTGCGTGCACGTCATCAATGACGTATTTCCATGTCTTTTGTGGCAAAGTTTCCATCGCTAAGTGTATCATAAAATTTATAAAAAAACAACTCTAAAGGCAATGCAAATTAATATAAGACTTTTGAGATAAAATAATGTATGTGCACAAGCTTGTTTTTGTTGGGTTTAGACGCCTCTCAATGTAAAATGTTGTGATAAAATTTTAATCAACAGGCCAGTAAGTAACGACGTAAACCTAGCCACTGTCAGGGAATGGTGCTGTGTTGCCATCTTTTATTCATCGATATTTTGAGGTTACGGATGACAGTAGTATTCTGACAGGCATATTTAATTGATTTTTGTCGTCAACAATTTGTAATAGTAATTAATAATTATTTGTGGTTGAATAAGAAATATTTGCTGGGACATTAAATATTTCCTGATCACTTTGACAATACTGTAAATGTAAACGTCATCAAACGCTGATGACGTGCACGCAACTTAGTTTGGCTTTCCCTATATATGTATACGGCGGATAAAGCTGCAACGCGATCTACGAATGACAAACATTTAAAATAATTAAAATAATAGAAGTGGTGTATTGATTTGTTGTATCTTTGATGTTGTAACGTCAAGCAAATAATCCAAAAAGTGTCTTCCACGGCAAATTAAAAAAATGTTTGAAATAAAATTTGCTCATATAATGCTTCAATTCTACATTAAAGTCATTTTTTATTGATTTTTAATTGATTGTTATTAGGTTATTACACATTATGGGGAAAAATATAGCAAAAGTAGTAATTAAAACCCAATTTTACAATATATTTTGTGTTTGAAATCCACACATAAATAAAGGAAATATTCCATTTCCTGGAAAAACAAAAAAGCCATATAGGTTGGGGGTTGTCAGTAGATACACCCTGTACGGTATAACGTAGTAACGATTGACTAGTAGTCATTATTGCACAAGGTCGCTAGAACTAGATTTTTACATAAAAACTTTAATTTCTTTTGTTCCTCTTATTTCAAGCGTGAGATATTTAATTGCTATGTTTACCATCCTTATACAAGATCCGTCATCATCCGGTGTCCCGCAAGGATCTCATCTGGGCCCCCTCTTGTTCAATATCTTTATTAATGATATGAGATTTGTTTTATGTCACTGTATGTTTCTGTTGTTCGCCGATGATCTTAAGATCTATAAAGTAATCACTATATAATAACCGAGACGTGTGTATATGTTTGTGTTGCTGTGCACTTTTCCGACAGTCGCCGAATCCTGACGAATGCGGATGTGATATTTTAAAACCAAAGCTATTATAAATTTATAACCTACAAATTAATGCTACAATTATAGATACCCCGCAAACCATGTAAATATCTGCACTAATTTTTTTCAAAGTAAGTTTTAAACATTTTAGTATAAAAGTCCGTCATCTTATTCAAGCGGTATTTGTGTCTAAATATATTTTCTTTACTTAGAAAATACTTTCAAAGTTTCGTTATGGAGATTACGTGTAAAATAGAATTCGCTATTTGTGCTTATTTTTGGGTGAAAATTTTGTGTAAACATGCAAAGTTTGTCTGTCCGAGGTCCTTAACCCATTTCGAACATTAAAACAATGCCAGAAAGTATTTTCGCGAAAATTTTCAAAATGACAAGTATCGGAAACTTTTTCTCGATAACATGGAAATTTAATTATTTCAAGTTGAAAAGTTATTTAAATGATGAAAAATGATTCTATTATGCCTCGCGTTAACATTTTCATGGTTAAAATGATGTAAAAAGTAGTAACAGCATTCATCGTAGACTAATTTATGTGTCCCGATACCTTCTTTCGGTAACTTTCGAAATGTACATGTTTGTGTGCTTATTTCGAAT
This sequence comes from Pyrocoelia pectoralis, assembly GCA_036250285.1. Taxonomy (NCBI): domain Eukaryota; kingdom Metazoa; phylum Arthropoda; class Insecta; order Coleoptera; family Lampyridae; genus Pyrocoelia; species Pyrocoelia pectoralis. The sequence continues at coordinate 5,033,013 of CM070074.1, read as the reverse complement.
TTAGAGATTTTGAACGATGAACGATGTCGTAGGTAACATATATAGTCGAATGTTTTCACCGAGAAAAATGTTTTTGTCTACATATTTAACTTAATATCTATTGATGAAAGTAGGTAGCAAGTGTATTGTTACGTTACACTATACCAAAGAGAATACCTATACTTTGACTATACTTCTAAATATACAACTTATATTGTAATGAAGAGGAAGTAAAATCCATATTTACTGCTGTACATATACGTGTAAATGGTGGCCTTTAGTTAGTGAAATAAACAAAAATTTGAAACTGTTTAAGGTAGAGAAGGTCTTTCTATAAAACAGATGTTATGCAACGTTAGACCAGCTTCTATTTGTACATTTTATGTTTTATGGTATTTTTAGTTTTACTATATGTACTTAAAGATGAATGTTAAAACGTTCTCCCTAAGGCCATTCGTATTCCCAAAAAGTTGCCAGTGTCCAAATTGAGTTCTTTTACATTCAAAATTCATTCTAAACTATCCTTATGAAGTTCACACGGAATTTGTTATATTTTCGTTAATTTTTGGGCAAAGACTATGTGCAAAGACGTAATTAACATTGTGAAAGGGCCATTATGTATTTTTGGTCTCAAATCTATTCCAAAAAGTTCGCATTTTACATTTTTTTTAATAATTGGTAAAAATTTACTATAAGTAGGTAGGAACGAATTCGTATATCTTTACCAAATATCAACCCATTTTTGTGATTTTTACGTCAAATGTAAGTAAATGTAATCCTTTATTTTAGTTACTTTAATAACTTGCTAAATTACAGATACCTACAGGGTCAAAAATCTGAAAAGGTACAAAAATGTAAATTTTTTTTCTTTTTTCAAGCAACTAAGCCAGCTCAACAAGGTGTGATATTTTAAAACAAAAGCTATTACAACCTACAATCACAGATACCCCTTCCCCCCAAAGCACGCAAAACGCGAGAATCGCGTGTACCCCCGTTTATAAAAAATAATTTTGATATGTTCTTGCTTCAACAAGATTTAATTGGACTGGAGGAATGGTGTAAGGTTAATAAGATGGAACTTAACTTGAGTAAATGTTTTGCAATTTCTTTTACCAGATCTCATAACTTAAAGTTTCTTCCTAACTATACATTGATTGGCCAAAATCTAAAAATAGTTGATAAAGTTAGTTACCTAGGTGTTACGTTTAGTAAGGACATGTCTTTCAAACCGCATATCTGTGATATAGTTGCTAGGGCTAATAGAACATTAGGTTTTATATTTAGAAATACTAGTCATTTTAAAAATGTTAATACTGTAAAGTCTTTGTATTGTTCGTTAGTCCGTTCCCTGCTAGAATATTGTTGTGTAATTTGGTGTCCCTATACTATTAGTTTAATTGAACTTGTTGAGCGCGTTCAGAACAAATTGTTAAGACGCTTAGAATTCAGATTAGGTCATAAGCACATACTAGGTGACTATAGTTTTATAAGGAACTATGTTAACTTAAGCCCTTTAGAAAGTAGGCGTAACTCTAGTGATGTTCTGTTCTTGTATAAAATCGTCAATTCTATAATTGACTGCCCTATTTTATTGAAACAAATTGGCCTTAATGTTCGCTCTCATGCGACTCGTAGTTTTAAGTTATTTGCCGTGGATTATAAAAAACGCAACTATAGTTACCATTCAGTCATACCACGCATTCAAAGAAAGTTTAATGACTTAAAATACACAGAATTAGATGTTTTTTGTTGTTCGAGGGATAGGTTTGTTAGCCATACTAGGTAGGCCTAATATTTTAACCCATATATGTAATTTTTGTTCTTGTTTAGTGCACTTGTAATATTGTGTATCTATTGTTTTATTGGGCTAATGCCAGTTTATTTAATAATAAATAAATAAATAAATCAGTATAGTCAACATTTAGGGGAAAATATTTATTCAACATAACCGAAAACACTTTTCGCCGAAATAGAGTCACACATTGATACTCATATCATTTACACATTTGGAAGCAAGTTTTGTGAAACTAAACTTTACTAGCAGATTGCAGCAACCTAGGATCGATTTTACAATAGATAAACTAGGACTAGGCAGTTGTCCAGCGACATACAAATGAGTACGTTTGACTTCACTTGCATTGCCAATTGAGATTGCATTAAATTGGATAATTGAAGTATAAAAAACACGAAAACTTTATTTTCCGTGCGGAGTAAAGACTGGGTTCCCTAAACAACGGGAATAGCATGAGAATTGGAATTCTTTCAGAATATGATGAATTATTAAGAAACTATGTTAACAAATGAACCATTTTCAAAATTTATTTTCTCATTGTGGATATAAAAGCGCTAATTTAGACAATTTTGCTTTAAATAGGTACTGCATGCAATTTCAAAAGTTCAATACAATTTTACGGTAATGCCTGAAATATGGCCGATGTTATCGTGCAACAGAACGCAACGCAATTTATTAAAAAGGAGATTGTCTAATAAATGAGTTGGTTTTGCACTTGAAGTTTGTAAAATTGCTAGATTTACAACAAATACTGTACTATAAACTTTATTAGCCTTGAGTTAGTATAGTAAATAATGCTAAAAATAAAAGTTAAGCTGAATTTTGTATTGCAAGGAGAACTGAAAGTATTATTTTCGACCAAATGTTGCAAAAATATTAACTTAAAAATATTATTGTTTAGGTTTCCACGAATGTCATTAATATTATTCTTAAGAAAGGTATCGAAGAAAGGCTACCGAAACGTAGAAAATGTATTAATAAACGTTATATCACACGAAATAAAAATATAACTACATATTAATAACAGAAAACAATTTTAAACAATTTATAAATATTTATTACATTTTTGAAAAAATGTTATAATAACAAGACGCAATTCCACTCGAATTGTTTAATTTTAATCTGTTACATTCTATTATCCTCTATAATGACACATAGTCTCGAAACGCATTTGGTTGTATTTAAAATAAACATTTGAATGGAATTATATTTTACTATTATAATACTTATCTCTATGAAGTTTTACAACGTAGGGTTAGATAAGAATTATATAGGATGTTCCTTAATTATATGCTGAAACTCCATGATCTTATTGCTCAAATGGAGGAACTAAGTCGAAAGGTTCGTAAAAGTCGCTATATTATTTATGTTCCAGAAAACTATTCAAGATACATGTCCAAACCCGTTCCTTTATTATACCCAATAATACAAACAACTTGAAAATTTTATACTTTGCCAAAGGGCTTTCTTTTGGGAAGATTGTAAGGATATTTTACTTTCAAATTTTGTTGTGTTTTACACCGAGTTTTTGAAGTCTTTGCCAAGAGAAAGTTCTCTTGGTTCAACTTTATATCGCCGACCGTTACCGAGAAAATTTAGGTTCAACCAAAGAGTACATACCAAATATATACTCTTTTACAACATTAACTATTTATCTACAATGACTAGACAATTTCTTTGTTAAGCCTTTGCTCCCATGGAATTTTGTTATTTATTGTAACTGTATTTAGATAGATTACTAAAATTAGATAATTATGGTAAATTACACAAATGCGGATATGGCTGATGACCATTTCATTTATGGTATTGCTAATGGACATACTTTTGTCGGTGCATTTACGAACAAAGATTCCCAAAGAAAGGTTATTTTCGACATTTCATCGACGACTGTATTAACGGAAAAGTTAGATAAGGACACCGAAAATGAAAAAAAGACAAGGGGTCTTTCAGCATTTACTCACTGAACCACAAAGATTAAGGAAATGGTGATAGGTTGTCGATGGATGGATGGATTTGACGCTAATATTTTAATTCATGAGTGGTGGTTCTATTTTCATAACGGGGTTGAAATAATAAAATATAACACACAACCTTCCCTTAAATTAATTTAATTAATTATTTAATTAATAATTTAAGGGAAGGTTTTAAGGGAAGGGACGACTATCTAATAGGTCCATCCTACTTGTCAGATAGACTTACTGCAGAACTGCAGAAGAATTTTAAACTTTTATTGTATACGATGCATTTGACCAGTTGCAAAATCGCATAGTGACTCCATGTGGGACCATACGAAGTATTCCTAGTATTTTTTACGTACGTGATTCAATGGAAAAAGGACAGTAATGTGTATTGACACTGAAAAAGAACATTTTCAAAACCTTTTATGAATTTAACTAAATTGTTTTTCCTGTTACTAACCTGTAATGTCGATATTTATTTAATTGACTATGCCGTGGAAACGACTTGTTTTCCTGATAGACTAAAGCAAAGCACTTATTACGGAAATCGTCTTGGAAACAACATTTTCCTGTTTAATTACGTGCAGGAAAATTGAATTTTCCGTACTAGTAGTAGTACTGTAAAGACATTACAACACGCAAAATATAGTTACCAACAAAATTGACAAACTTGATTTTTGTCGAATTTGTTAAAAAAAATTTCTAAAATTTGTAAATTTGGTCTTTTTTTGTGATCTCCGGAAAAATTTCATACAAAACACGTCAGTAAGATCTGCTCGGCACAAAGTGCCTCATATTTCGAATTAACTCCTCTTCAGTAATGTAAGATTTTCCTGACTTTTATTTAAATAACTATTAAATTTTGTCACTGCAACCTACATTGTATTGTTATTATTACCTTTAAATTGACGTAAATTATTATGATTTGATTTTAATTATTTATTTGAACAGTATGTTGATAATAGGAAACATTTTCGCAATTGCCAGGCCCGTCTGGCAAACTTTTTGCTCATCAGGAAAACCTCTTGTTTCCCGCCTTATAATAGGTGTTTTCTTTTTGCATCGCCACAGGGTTGGGCACATGCACAATTATCACGTGATTAAAGTGCCTTGCGTCATAAAACATTTCTGCCTCAGGTTAATATAAAACATAAAATAAAGCTTTTAAAACGAATAGGGTTATTGAGAACTGAGTCATATTATTTTTATAAAACGAATGGTGTGTATTGACAGAGCTGACTTAAAGCTACCACAAAATGCAAAAAGAAAACACCAAATGTAAATAACTACTCCTTTTTTTCTCGTTTTACGCTACTTTGCTACATTTCCAGCTTTTTTATTTGACATTTTGATTTTATTAGTTTAGGACTTGAAACGTTTAGTCAAAATAATTCGTGTTTTTCTAGTTCATTAGTATTCAAGGGAAATTTATTGGTTAAGATGTGCCTACAATAAATGTTGCCGATTTGAAGTTGAATTACATGCGATGAGTTGAGAATATTCATATTCCTAATAACACATAGTGATCGATTTTGTAACAAAATGAAATATAATCGTGTATTCAGAGGTTTGATCATATTTCAATTTTAAGGGTCGTTACTTTGATTTCATTTATGTCACTGCAACATTTTCGATTAGTATTTCTGGGATTTTATAAATGAATAGAAATTACCCAATTAAATCATCTTTTTAAATTTAAATCCGGTGTACCTATACAAGCAATGTTTCGATCTTCATTTTTCAGAATCATACAATTAATTCCAATGGCCTTATTTCACCTTCTATATCCAAATGATGAGAATGATAAACCTTCATTTATTAGTAGGGAGACATCGAAACTCGCAAATTAAATTCATAAATAATTTTTGTAACTTGATAACAACTTGCAGAATATAATTATAGGTCAGAATATAATGTCGGCTAGACACGCAAACAAAGTTTGGGCGTTGAGTGAGTTTCATTCAACGGTTTGGGCTTGTATTGAAGGATATGGTTTAATTATTATTAAACTTCGCGTAATTTAAAGTATTAATTAATTTAACGGTTATCAAAATAAGATTATGTAGGTACTTATAATAAGTATTTCAATACTGTCAACGGCTCCTTAGATTTAAAAAAAAACATCAACAGTTTTTGATAACACATGCGGGAAAAAAACAATTACCTGTCACACATTTGATGCCATTCGGTCGGTTGACCTAACTTCGAAAAAACAGGTATCGGTATACCCGTTACAGCAGCAATTACCCACACAATTACGATGATGACAGCAGCAAGTTTTTTCGAAAGTCTCGGTCTTAGTGGCCAAATAATCGCCGTATACCGATCGACACTAATTGCAACCATTGTATATGCACTAACGAACACAGATACAGCTTGCGAGTAATTTACTACAGGACATAAAAATCCGCCAAAGGACCAATATTGTTGTAAATAGGACACGGAAGTGAAGGGTACGCAGAATATTGTAATTAATATATCACCAATCGCTAAGTTCATAATAAAGTAATTGGTAACACTTCGCATTCTTGGTGATGATATCACTATGTAACAAATAATCCCATTACCGAACATTGCCACAACAAATATTATGCTATACATGACATACACAGTCCCTTGAAAGTACCACGAAGTTATCGGATTCGAACTTGATTCCTCCGGGTCACATATTAATTCTGTATAATTCGGTGTTGACGAAATAAATTCGTAAATTTCGGTGACTCCATCGGCCATTGTACTTTTACAAGTCAAAAAGTTTTCACCTATCATTCCAAGCATCGCCCATTTTGGCGAATAAAGTATGTAACGACAAAACTACTTACTAATTGTTGCGAGTTATTTTTAAAGGCAATAAAAATATGCAATATAAATATTTTCTTAAGAATAAATTTTTTGAAAAGTTTACGATCTAAAAAGCGACAGGTAGTTGTATTTCACTGCGGCATAACTAAGAAGGAAGTTAGCGCGCGACTATCCTTTAAAAGCTTCCAAGCTTTTCGTATCACAAATTGACGTTACGCCGACGCAAAAGCTTTCAAATTATTTATAGCGTTATTTATGGATGACATCGTCTTATTTTGGTTAATTTCTCATTTAAGCGTCCGACCGCATCCAACACGCAATATTTTAACAGAAAACTGAATTTCAATACCTATGTGATTTAAACAAATATTATTTTAGAGCTTGACATTTTTACGGTTTGTTTAGAAGGGGGACTGAAAATACATTTTTGACCTTATTTTCGTTCTTTGCTTTAAATCTCTCTAATGTGTGGCTGATGCGAAAAACAAAAAGCTGCGTCCGAATCTACTAATAAACTATTATATGACACACACTGCCCTTGTAAACTATCTTGTAACATACATATTTCTCAATTTTCTTTTCTACATTTCTACTGTATGAATTTTATGTTGTTTTTATTCAAGTACAGTCCTACAATTTAGTCTTTATGTTTCTTTAGATGTTGCAAATGCAAAGACATTCCGTGAAGAATGTGCATTTTTCAGTTAATGTATAGTTTCGAGCATCAGTTTGTAGCTTTTTAACTTTATTTTATAATCATCGGTATCGTATATGAGCTATAAAATTAACTCTTTTTGCTCTAAATATTTTGTTAAATTTCTTAAAAATTTCAAAATGAAAAATCCTCCTTATTTATCATTACTTAACTTCTAGAAATGGTATGAAAACCAATGAGCATTTTACAATCGAACTCTACAAAATCGAGCACTTCTAAATTTGACGTGCTCGTACCCAATTTCCACTTTTATTATGAACGCCTTAATGGTTTTTTACATTATTAAAATCCTTATGAAAATATGCTTAATTTTTTAATGCCATCTTTTTATATACCAATTTGATTACTTTTCAAGTAATGCAGTAGCTTGTGCTCAAAAATTACCCACATGAGATTTTTGGTGATGGGATCAAGGAACTTTTTCCCGAAGTGTTTCTTATGTTTAGAATAGCATCCCGAAATCTTATGCTGCGGCTAAATGGTATTACAAATAATTCCGTGGAGTAGAGAAGTGCAGAAGGAATGAATTTCATGGAAAGTGCGATTTTCATCAAAATTCCTATAAATGTACTATTTATTGATTCATGATTAAATCCCACTAAAATGATATTACGTTTTTCTTTCAAGTAACGTACTTTTTATTAAAAGTACCAGAAGGCTTCGTGCGCGAATGGTCGCCGGCGGTTCTTTGGCGTTTCGCGCCTTGGTATCAGTAAACATCTGCTACTATTAACTCTCTGCCGTACACAATTTCGAAGCGCATGCATTAAAGTAGATATACGTATAGTACATGTATATCTACTTTAATCTCATGTTTGCTTTAATGCATGAGATTAAAATATATCTACTTTAATGCGAATTTGTTACGGACGGACAGGACACCCGTTCATTTGCAATTATTATATGTATATATATGATATATTCAGGCAAATTCTTTTTTTGGGCGCAAGACAAATAACTTTTGCAACTCTTCATCTTTTATTTTCTTTGTTTACCATTGTTTCTAACATAAATCATACAATAAAAGAAAGCATTTGAAAATATTTGAAGAAAAAAGCAAAGAAAGTAATTTTAAATTTATCAAAAAATCGGTAACGCTGTTATATTGTCAATTTCAACAGATATTTATTTTCGTCACTGTGTAATAATTTTGATATTGAGGTCGCTTCAACAAATCTCGTACAAAATTTTGTATTAACACGGGTTTCTTGAAAATAAATCTTCAGGTTCAATTTACTTATTAGCCTGAAGATGACTGTACGTCGAAACATGTCGTTTAATTGAAAAATCAATTAATCAATCAGGCCTCATCACTACGTACTACAATCAGTTTCATAAAGAAAATAATTTTAAAAAATTAAGGGGGTGGTTTCGTCTATCTTATTCTTCCATTGTTGCAAAGAAAGATTTTTTTAGATTATAAAACACCTTTCCGCAATGATCCTTATGAAATTGGTGACTGTACCCACCTGTGATATAAGGTTCTAGAGGAAATTGTAAATGTTTTGAAAAAATCTGGCCCTCTGGTGCTCGTCCACAAAAGCTGATTTCTGTCTCCAAAAAACGTATTCGAGTTTTTAATATTGGATTGGAGTGTGGATTTAAACCTCAGTTTATATAAAAACTGATAGGCATTACACATCATTAAGCAATCATAATGTTAAGCCTCCTAAGGAGAGCTCTGCAATTCATATTGTAAAAATGGTCAGAAAATGGCCATTTTGGACGTAATCATCTAACAAAAATTAAAAAAACGATACATAGGTCAAATTCTATGTAGCATAGTGATCAATTAATGTAAACCTGATTTCAAATTAAATATTTAAGTTACAATCTTGGTCGAAAGTTGCGTAAATGTAGTACCTCTCCTTCAGAGCTTTCGACCAAGATTGTACCTAACTTAAATATTTAATTTGAAACCAGAAGGTTTACATTAATTGATCACTGTTCTACATAGAATTTGCCCTATGCATAGTTTTTCTTTTTTTATTAGATGATTACATCCAAAATGGTCATTTTACCAATATGAAGTACAGAGCTCTCCTTAGGAGCCTTAAATAAACATTTTTTCTAGGAGAACTTGTAAAATTTACGTATAATGTTAAACAAGGCGGTAAAGCTTGCCTCTTTCTCAATTAGACAACTTTGTACCTTTACTTTACATATTTATCAGACCTTGTTTCACTATATTTCACTTTATATAATTTCATTCTTAAAATTCGATTTAGAGTCAGTTGATTGATGGTCCCACAAATTGCAGTATCGACCAAAAGTCGACAAATTTATTGCGGTGAATTGAAATCGGAAAACTTCTCCGGAGGGTAGTATCGTAAACAAATATATTCATACTCATACATAATCGAAATCGATCGTAATGAAATAAAATGTTAAAAATTAAATAAAGGGATCAAATGGCGCAACAACTATGTTTATTTTTAAAATGTTTACATTTTAATAATCTGTTGATGACAACAAAATCGTTAAGGTAAACGAAAGTGGGGAGACACCTTTTAATAGTAAACACAAACGCAATTTAGAAATTAATTATTGTATATTTAGTAAGGCATGCGGTAATTAGATTCCAGTTTAAATTCTTTAATCAACTTTGGGACAACCGCAAATTTCAATTACACTCTAGAACACTGTGAGATAATTAAATACTTTAGGCTATTAATAGATAGTGATTTCTCAAAATACCTCTAATTACAATGTGGGTAATCAACCTGTCACGTGAAAAGAGGGGACAAAATAATCTCAACGTTAATCCTCTTTAAGATCGAGATGCGTTATTAAAATGATCTTTTTTGCATATACTTTTCGTGGGGGATTACAGAGGAAGGTTTCATTTATATTGACGCCAAACGGAATGTAAAACTTCGATATTATAAAATGAAAACTGAATGATTATCAAAAATCCGGTGATTTTTTTTTGTTAATTCTGCCTCTTGCGTATCTTAAGATTGGTGATGTTTTACAAAAAAGTCTAAGTAATAAATTACACCTTCTGTTGACATCAAACACGTTTTTAATTATGTTTCTAATAAGCTGAGGTTAATTCATATTTGCTACCGTTCCCAGATGACTCGGAGCAAGCCATTCACGTAATTTGTAGGTAAGTAGAGCTTCCAGATCCCCGGAGAGCCAGTGTTTTCATTTTCTGTGCATTTTTAAAGTACATAAAGCTAAAATATACCTACTTTTAATTGTATTTATATAATATCACAGCAAATGTCCCTATTACAGTTTGTAAAAAATGATAATTTTTACATGAAATATTTGTAATCGAAAGGGTAATTCATCCATATATTAAATTACAATCTTAAAGACCTCGCCAAAGGATAGAGAATCACAACACATCAGGAATTGAGAGGCGAACACAGGGTAGTATTTGAACAGTAATGGGGGTTTCCTAAGAAATATGTTATAAACCGAGAGTAACGCTTTATTTAGCGAGACATATTAAATGTTCAACATGTTTGTGCGTATGAAAATCCACATGAAATTAGGACAGTTTCAACTGTATGTACTTCTACATCGACACATCGTTGAGTACTGAAAATTTCCCGGAGTCTCTGGAGACTGAAAATCCCAATACGTAGGCAGATATTCCACTCAATAAGCGAAGACAAGTCTGGTTCCAATTCGATTGGTGCCCAGCTCATTTCGGATTAAATGATCGTAATTGGTAGAATATAAATTTTGAAGGTCGATGAATTGGGCGTGGAGATCCAGTTGCATGGCCTCCTCTATCTCCAGATTTAATCCCTACGAATTATTACCTATGAGGTCTTCTAAAAGATACCGTTTATGCCACCCCTGTGTGCTTTGAAGAGGAACGACTACTTCGCTAAACCATGAAGTAACAATACGCTGTGAGAAGTGTATTCGGCAAAATGGTTTTTGTTTTGAGCAATTACGGCGTTAACGAATTTTTGTTATTGGTTTTTTTGGTGTCCGTTAAAGTCATTGGATCACTTTTTCTGTTTTCTATGCATAATGACAATAGTTGAAAGAATCTTTATAACAGTGCGCCGTACTTTTTATTACAAAAAGAATGATAGATTGAAAAGCATTGTTAGCTTTGCAAAAAGGTCAGTGGCGCACAACACTTTTTTATTTTATTATTTATAACGATAAGCCTTAAATCGCCGGCAGTACGGCAGAATGTACAGTCACAATCCATGCAGGTATTGACAGTTAAGCAACTCGCGCTCTGGTCAGTACTTTGATGGGTGACCGGTTCATTCTGTGGCTCGGTGTGTCCGGCAGGGGGTAGTACAAAGGGCCCGAATGTGGCCTACGTACGCGTGGACTTAGGTCCCATCCCCCATTCTAATTCTAATTCTAATTCTAAGCCTTAAATCATGAAGAATCGTTGGAAAGGAAATGCATAATATTCGATCTTAATACCAACTTCGTATCTCATCTGTTAGACCATTACATTAACATTCCAAAATTAGCAATAATGTACCGTTCAACTGTTATTGACAGCTTCCGGACCCCAGGCTGACGACAAGAATTAAGCTGGGTCTAAAGGATTATACTTGTCACCATATTATAGATTTATGGTTTTAAGTGAGCATCCCAAAGAGCCGCCTACGCCTGCAAATCTTTATACTGCAGTACCGACAAGGTACACTAACCCCTTCATAATTAATAAAAGGGCTTCCGTATCCACTAGGAAGTCAGTTGCTATTTGCTTGTTGAAGTTTGTAGTAGTCAGCCAATTATAACAATCACTCAATCTAAAAATCTAAATGTATAACTTGGCGGTTGGCAACTCATTCACTCATACTGAATCGATTAATATTAAGTTAAATAAATGAGCGAGATTTATTCGAACAACAATACTTTGAACTCACAGCTAAATGTGAGGACTTCATTGGTCAGCGTTCGACAATTTCTGATTCAAATATTAGTACCACAACCTCATTACCAGAACAATCGCAATCAGCAATTCAATTACCGCGATTAACTTTACCACAATTTTCAGGTCAATATCAACAGTGGATTTCGTTTTTTGAAACTTTCAATTCGTTAATTCATAATGACTGTAAATTAAATAATATTCAAAAATTTCATTATTTGAAATCTTGTCTAAAAAATGAAGCAGCTGCCTTGATACAAGACCTCGGAATGTCGCATGCTAATTATGTAATTGCTGTAGAGTTATTAAAAGAGAGGTACGAAAACAAACGCCTAATCATAAAAAATCACGTACGAGCTTTATGTAACTTGCCGACGGTTGTAAAAGATTCTGCGGAGTCGCTAAGAAACATCATAAACATATGCAATTTAAATCTAAAACTGCTAAAAAATTTAAATCAGCCAGTCGAACACTGGGACCTTTTATTAATTGAAAATCTCACAAATAAATTGGATCACAAAGTTATTCGTGATTGGGAGACCAATAAAATAGCCGGCGACGTTCCTACGTTCAAGGAGTTAACCGATTTCTTAAACGATAGGTGTCAACTTCTCGATGCTTTAAGCTTAGGTAAATCTAACCCCTTAACGCCCAACATAAATAATAAAAACGATAGGTCTTCACATAAATACAAATCACAAAAGCTTGAAAAATCCGCTACGCATCTAACGGTTAATCGTAAAATATCGTGTTTCATTTGCAAACAAGAACATTACACAAATCAATGCGAAGAATTTGTAAAATTACCTTTAGAATCGCGCGCTAGTGAGATCACAAAGCGAAAACTTTGCACAAATTGCTTACGGGACAATCATTTACAAGAACAATGCAAATCCACAACGCGATGCAAGGAGTGTAAAGGCAAACACCATACTCTAATACACGGATCTCAAATATTAAGCGATAGTTGTAACATTGAAATTGTACCAGCTAGCACAGTAAGTAATTGTGCACGGAATCACAAACATTCACAAATCCTCCTTTCAACCGCACTTATACGTATACAGGGCGGTGATGGTGAATTCAATTTGTTACGAGCGTTGTTAGATACGGGCAGCCAATCAAATTTCATAACATCGGATGCTTTCAAAAGACTTAAATTACAATCAAGTAGACATATATCAATGCCAATTATGGGCATAAATAATTCGATCTCACATATAAACAATGTCGTTGATCTTAACATAAAATCACACGTCAAAGATTTCAGTACAACCTGTTCCTTCTTAGTGATAAACACAATAACGGACAATTTACCACTAAACACGTTTGACAGTACACGGATAAATATTCCTAAAAATATACAACTTGCAGATCCGCTATTCAATAAAAGTGCTCCTATAGATCTTTTAATTGGTGCTCAGGTGTTTTGGGACTTGATGATTACCGCCCCATTCAAAACTGGTGTCAATACACCGTACTTATATGAAACCGAATTGGGATGGGTAATTGGAGGAAATCTATCATATGAAAGCTCAAGGCAGTCGGAAAACAAACTTTGTCATTTGTCTATTCAATCAATTGACAAACAGATTAAAAAATTTTGGGAGATTGAAGATTGCAATTTGTACGCTCAATCAAATTCTGAACAATCACTGTGTGAACAATCATTCATGATAACCCATACGCGTGATCATTCAGGGCGATTTGTCGTCACACTACCATTTAAGTCCGAGTCAATTCCCTTAGGTAATTCCTACGATCAAGCTTTAAACCGATTCCATGCATTAGAACGCAAATTAAACAAAAACCTTGAAATGAAAACTGAATACTATAATTTTATGAAACAGTACATAACGTTAGGGCACATGTCCAAGGTACCCGTTAAGGACCTTGACGTTGCACAAGAAGCGAGTTTTTACTTACCACATCACGCGGTAATAAAGGAATCAAGTGCTACTACGCGCTTGAGGGTGGTATTTGACGGATCTATGAAAACTAGCAGTGGAGTAAGTTTAAATGACACATTGTTAGTAGGTCCTAATATTCAAGACGATTTATTTTGTATCTTAACGCGTTTTCGAACTTTCAAGTATGCATTTACTGCTGACGTGATTAAAATGTACCGCATGATACTAGTCACACCCAAAGACCGAAACTTTCAAAGAATTCTTTGGCGAAACAATCAAAACGACCCGGTGCAAATCTTTACATTAAACACTGTTACATATGGCACATCGCCTGCCGCATTTTTAGCAATCCGTAGTTTAAAACAATTAGCTGTTGATCACCAATCAGAGTACCCCCTTGCACACAACGCAATACTAAATCATTTTTATGTTGATGACCTGCTATCAGGCGCGAACGACATGACAGAAGCCATTGCATTGCAACAACAAATAAATAAGGTATTAGCAAAGGGAGGTTTTAAATTGCAAAAATGGGCATCAAACGATATTAAATTGGCTTCACAAATCGGTGATAGCACAAAAACGCAGGTAAATTTAAATAAAGACGTAGCAACTAAAATATTAGGGTTGATTTGGGACTCTGACAGCGACAGGTTAAGATACTATATAAAGAATTGCGAAAACAAACCCGTTACCAAACGGAATATACTTTCGGTAACTGCTCAACTATTCGATCCGTTAGGACTAATGGGACCGGTTGTAGTTACCGCAAAAATTATGTTACAAACGATTTGGTCCCTACAGGTAGACTGGGATGCTCCACTTCCTAATGAAATCGACGTTAAATGGAAGGAGTTCATATCGCAGCTCCCAGCATTAAAGGAACTAAAGCTTAACAGAAAATTAATCGATAATTACGAAACGAACTCTATCTATGAATTGCACGGTTTTTGCGATGCTTCGCAAGTCGCGTACGGAGCGTGTGTTTATCTTCGCGTGCGTAACTCTGACCGTACGACATCCGCGAATTTAATAGCAGCTAAATCGAGAGTGGCTCCATTGAAAAAATTAACTATACCACGATTAGAGTTGTGCGGAGCCGTTCTACTGGCAAAATTACTCAATAAAATAAAAACTATATTAAATCTAGATATACGATCTTGTCACTACTGGACAGACTCAACAATCGTTATCTCCTGGTTATCGGCAAGTCCGCATAATGGGAAGGTATTCGTCGCAAATCGGTTGCGCGAGATCCAATCCCTAACCGATAGTGCCTGTTGGCATCACATAAGTGGTAGAGATAACCCAGCAGATATTTTATCGCGAGGTCTCGCTCCTATGGAGCTAATTAATTCGCAGCTATGGTGGCACGGTCCCAAAATTCGGTGCACTGAATCGTTACCTCAATTCGAGCAGTTAACAGAATTGAGCGAGTTACCTGAAATGCGAGTGGTTCACGTTAGCGCAATCGACGCGGAAATTCCTGTTTTTGCAAAATTTTCAAGTTTTAGCAAACTGCAACGTATTATAGCTTACTGCTTGAGATTTTCATATAATGTAAAAAACGTAAATGCAAGAAAAGTTGATCACTTGTCATGCCGCGAACTTAATAATGCCAAAACCGTGATAATAAAATACGTTCAAGGTCGCGAGTTTGCACAGGAAATCAATGCCTTGCGTAAAAAGGGCAACACACAAAACACAAGCAAACTTAAAAACTTAAGTCCCTTCATTGATGAAAACGGAGTAGTACGTGTAGGAGGCAGGTTAAAGAATTCATTGTTACCCTTTAATACCAAACACCCATCGTTACTACCAGCGAACCATCATGTAACAAAAATAATAATACGAGAAGTGCATGAAATAAATTTTCACGCGGGACAGCAAGCTACACTAGCATTCGTGCGTCAAAACTATTGGCCACTGTCGGGACGTAGCGAGGTACGAAAAATATTACACGGTTGCATACGATGCTTTCGCGCAAACCCAATCAAAACCACACAACCCATGGGGCAACTACCCCTAACGAGAATTTCACAGAGTCGTCCATTTCTTAAAAGCGGTATCGACTTTGCGGGTCCAATTTATGTGAAAAGAGGTCCCGGTCGTACAAAGGGCACGGTAAAAGCTTATGTGGCATTATTCGTCTGCTTAGCGACAAAGGCGACGCACATCGAGCTCGTAGGTGATCTTACGACGGCAGCCTTCATAAACGCTCTAAAACGCTTTACAGCAAGGCGCGGAATGATAACAGACATTTATTGTGATAACGCCACAAATTTCAAACGTGAATTATATGAATTGCAGTCTGTTTTTTATAATAAAAATAATGAAATGCTTGTTAAATCGGCTAATCTTGGCTTAACATGGCACTTTGCACCACCGCGTGCTCCTCACTTTGGAGGAATTTGGGAAGCGGGAATCAAATCCGCTAAACACCTTCTCAAAAGGATATTAGCGAACGCGCTTACGACTTTCGAGGAGATGTACACTCTATTAGCCGGCATTGAAGCCATCCTTAACTCCCGTCCTCTTATACCTATATCGAACGATCCAAATGACTTCCAGGCCTTAACTCCAGGCCATTTTTTAATCGGAGACGCTCTTAACGCGCTCCCGGAACCAGATCTTTCCCATCTCAACATAAATAGGTTATCGAGATGGCAACACATCGAAAAACTACGGCAAGACTTCTGGAAGCGCTGGTCTACAGAATATCTAACCAATTTACAAGCGAACTACAAGTGGACGTCAAGTCGTACCTTCATTTACAAGATCGGCATGCTCGTCCTTATACGAGACGATAATCAACCACCGCTTCAGTGGAAGTTGGGTCGCATAACCGAACTGCATCCAGGCCGAGACAACGTCACCCGTGTGGTCACCTTGAAGACGACCCACCATGAAACTTTACGTCGAGCCACGGCAAAGGTGTGCGTCCTTCCGATCGAGGAAAAGTGAAAATACGTGAAGTGAACTCTTTGTTTGTGAGTGCACGTAACTTAGATTTAGAACATAACTTCTTTATGGACTTTATTATTAGTACCTAGTTAAATATTATACTATTAAGTTTATTAAGAAAAAGGAACTTATCATTTTCCATGGGGGGTGTTATGTTAGACCATTACATTAACATTCCAAAATTAGCAATAATGTACCGTTCAACTGTTATTGACAGCTTCCGGACCCCAGGCTGACGACAAGAATTAAGCTGGGTCTAAAGGATTATACTTGTCACCATATTATAGATTTATGGTTTTAAGTGAGCATCCCAAAGAGCCGCCTACGCCTGCAAATCTTTATACTGCAGTACCGACAAGGTACACTAACCCCTTCATAATTAATAAAAGGGCTTCCGTATCCACTAGGAAGTCAGTTGCTATTTGCTTGTTGAAGTTTGTAGTAGTCAGCCAATTATAACAATCACTCAATCTAAAAATCTAAATGTATAACTTGGCGGTTGGCAACTCATTCACTCATACTGAATCGATTAATATTAAGTTAAATTGTAAATCTGTAGTTTAAATCTTATTATTAAAAATTCAAATGAATAAATTCGGTGGTAACGAAATTAACCTGGTCCTTCGAAGATACGGAGATTAATCTAAGATCTCAAACATCATCGTTACCAAGATACCAATGGGGAGGATTGAATTTTGGACACACTGTATACATATATTTTTACATTCATAAGTAATAATCATTAGTATCGAATACTATAAGCAATTACGGAGGTATTATAATTTTTCTACACTAACAAGCCACTTAACTGGTTGAGATCAGAACGTAGCATAACTTCGTTTGATTCCACTCATCGCTCTGTTATGAAACTCTTATACTGGGTGGGCCATTGAAAAGGTAACACGCCTGTTTTGGGACACTTGGACAAGTTTCTTAAAAAAACGCTCGGACACGTCGATTTTCTATTTTTGGGGGACAACCTTTGATGTCAAATTTGACTTTGTTAGGTCAACCCACTAGTCCCAGCAACCCCTAACTCAAGAATTTAAATAGGGAAAAGGAGTCGAGGGACCCCTCATTTGAAACGTCTTTTAATTCTCTATTCGACAGTATGAATGAAAATAAATTAGTTTTATTCAATTTTTTTTCACCCCCATGAAAAGCACCCTCTAGATTAACTAAGGTGGAGGTGCTGTTTAGGAAAAATCCTGAAACACGCTGCCTTTGACCTTTTGAACGGCAAATTTCAGGATTTTTCCTAAACAACACCCTCACCTTAGTTAATCTAGAGAGTGCTTTTCATGGGGGTGAAAAAAATTGAATAAAACTAATTTCGGTCATACTGTCGAATAGAGAATTAAAAGACGCTTCAAATGAGGGGTTGCTTGACACTCTTTCCCTATTTAAATTCTTGAGTTAGGGGTTGCTGGGACTAGGGGGTTGACCTGACAAAGTCAAATTTGACATCAAAAGTTGTCCCCCAAAAATAGAAAATCGACGTGTCCAAGCGTTTTTTTAAGAAACTGGTCTAAGTGTCCCAAAACTGGCGTGTTACCTTTTCAATGGCCCACCCTGTATAGTATAGATCAGGGGTCTCCAAACTTTTTAGCCTAAGGGCCAGACCGATTGCTCCACAACGCCCCAAGGGCCAAGATCTGGCTAGATCATCAGATTAACATACGACTACAGTTTTGAAAATTGAAGTAAGTTGATTGAGTATTGAATTTTGCGCATATTCCCATTTCGGGAGTAAGATATGCCACAAAAATTTGTTGGATTGTCAGTGGAAAGTCACAGTTGCATAAATATCACTTATACCTAATTATTAGAGCTCGAATACTTAGGGAAGTGACTATGTTTTAATTTTATAGGCCGGTACTAGATAAAAGTGTTTCTTCACGTTTGAGATGTTTTTACATCAAAAAACAATTTTTTTTAATGCCTAATGTGCTTATTTTCATCATTTTATAGAATAAGTGCCTATAGTTTACCTTAATCCATTTGATACGCCTATTTGGCTTATGTAAACTGCCTAAAATGCTTATTTTTTTTCGTATTTTCCATAAATTGGAATATTTAAGTTTACGGCAGTTCCCGAACAACTTAAAATTTTTGCGAACAATAACAAAAACTTTCTAATCTGTGGTCATTTGTATACTGCCTATATGAGTGCCTAAAATGCATATTTGACTGTCTATCCTGTCTAGATAAATGCCTAAATATACACTTTAAAGCGCCTAGATGCCATATTTTAACATTTTTTAGTGCCTAAACGTCCGAGCTTTACTGTAATTATAATGTTTAATAATTTAATTATGTGGATTATTGTATTTTTAGTCGGAAAATACAACATCTGATTATTATGTTGTATAATTACTTTGTTTAATTTGATTTATCAAAATAAATTAAAAGGTGGGCCAAATACCAGGCACGTCAGGCCCACTGTCGCGGGCCGGATTGGTGGTGCTCGCGGGCCGGTGTTGGCCCGCGGGCCGTAGTTTGGAGACCCCTGGTATAGATTATAGAAGATATGCCAAATACACTGCAGATAAAGACTCATACAACCAAATATCTTAATTACAGTAACATCAATAAAAAATGATTAGTGAACGCCATCCATAAAGTAGATATATAAAAATAGACACCGGATGTGCCTTTTTTTCCAAGATAGTGTCCGACCGAATGTTCGGTTTCGGTTTCGGTTTCGGTCGAGTTTCGGCAAAAAAACGAGTTTCGGTTTAGTTTCGGTTTCGGCGGCAAACCTGCCGAAACTACGACCGAAACCGAAACTGCATTCTGGAGTTCCCGCGCTGTGCTCGTTCATGTTCGGCGCAGTAAATTCCATCCAAACGACGAAGACATTTTGCCGCGTCCACGTGCCTAATCATGACGTGACTTGTTTGTGAAGTATTTAAGTTATTATTAAGCATTTTAAAGCTGTGGGAATTAAAGAAAAAAATTAAAACTGAGTCTGACTGATTATAATAACGTTTTCTTTATTTTTCCCTCAAAACATGATCTTTGTAAGAAAGTTTCGGTTTCGGCCGAAACTGAGACCGTTGCCGAAATTCGGTTTCAGTTTCGGTTTCGGTCGTAAAAACCAGTTTCGGTCGGACACTATTCCAAGAATTTTGTGAGTCTATTTTTTTAGTATTGTTTTAACATTTCACGACTCATTAATATCCATATAATCTTCTAACCAAAATATGAAACATTCGATCAATTTGCAAAAAAAATAAACATCACTTTAGGAAATTACTTCAGGTCAAAGAAGAGGAAGTGAGGTTTTTAGAGTATGGACAGTAGATATAAATAATATATTTAAGAAAAAAAACATAGCATTTGGAAATAGAACTAAAATCAATCACAATCCGTAGTATAAAAATATACGCTTCTTCTGTATAAGAAATTCCTTCACATATTTATTATTCTTTCAAACATTTGGAACTAATACTTTCAATGTCCTAACTGACATTGCAGTAACAAAGTTTGTAAAAATAGATTACGACACTCTATTTTTTTAGGTTCGGTAAACAAAATTCTCAGTCAAAACATTGCTCATACTCAACATAAAAAGTACGACACATAATTACTTTCAGAAGAGTGAGAAAGTTCAGTTACATATGAATACAATGTGAACAACATCAAATCCAAGGGCATCTAATGAAAAAACTTACAAACAACAACTGTTTCATGTTTTCTTCTAAAGCTTTCGTAGAAAGAAGTGAGTCTTGATTTTATTCAAACCAAATTAAAGGCAATTTCAAATTTAGTAATCATGTGAGTATAAATAAGTTTCTTATACTTAGAGTTTGATAATAAGCAACTCTTTTCCTAATAAAATTTATGTAACGCGGGAAAAAAACACGCATTTGTGCCAATTTTTGTTTATTCTATTCAATCGGCAAATGTTTTCAAGTAATTGTTTTCGTATTACAATGTCGTAGCGTCTTATGCGCTTTTACTCGCTACAAATGGCAATTATGTGCAAGATTAATTTTATATTGTAGGTACCTGTGGGGGTTTGTAGGATTTTCTATTGGCGCCGGTATGAATCTATTTTCTCTCAGGGTTTTAGTCGGTTAAAATCATAAATATGTAGAACATATTATTTAATAATACAATAAAAATCAATGTAGATAATATGTACAAACAATCAAAATAGAGGGATTATAAAATACCTAAAACTAAACTAATCCAGAGCACTATCCTTGGTTGCCACAAAAGACTCAAAGATGCCGAAGCTTCATTCTACGGGGCCCTCGAATCATGCCTTTCGAAGGACATACGTTTTCCTTCTGGCGCTAAAAAATGTTCGCTTTCAACACTAATATATATAATAATAATATACTGACACCAATTGTAACGACTTTTGAACTCTATTTCTCAATTATTCAGTAAATACAAGTTATAATTATTAATCGAACGCAAAAACCCGTTTTTGACACAATTCATTAATCAATTCTCTAAAAACCAAAAACCCTTAGAAATCCTGATAGTGATCACTAATTTCAACCCTCAGTTGCTTGTTACATTACCCCCCTCTTCAAGACTGTTCTGGCCCAGAACAGCTCCCTGGTTTCGGTAAAAGGGGTCGTGACGGTAACGGCAGTTCTGTCCCCGCGTGCAGGCTCCATTTCTGTAGAATTAGCAGTCAACAGCCCTCCTTGGAATAATTGAGGACTCTGCCACAAGGCTGCAGACCAATATGGCTACTCCGGCGTCCTTAAATATGACTTCCAGCATGTTCCGGACGATTCTCCAATCCAACTGATCTAGTCCACAGCCGAGTTTAGGAACTGCCACTTTCTGTATGCCCTTGGCTAGCAGTTTGGCCCTCAAATTCCATAATGCATTCCATAAATCGGCGTAGTTGGGTTTCTGGTAGCACAATCGCTTTGTTACCAAATAATAAATAGACCGTTCCCCATCTTGCATCTGCAGGACATTGCTAACAGATAAATTCTGCTCCCTGAGTTCCTCCAAATGCCCAATAATCATAACTCTTCAACATACTCCCCGACTTGGAAGTTGTACTTTCAACACTCTGTCGCTACACTATGGGTCCATAATTTATATATATATAATATATATTGTCAATATACGATCGTTTTAAAAATATGCCGTTGTTCGGTATCATCGATCAGTTTATCCACTTTACCATCGCGTGCTCGCCATCAACGCTCCCACCATTCTTCTTTTCACCTACTCTCGCTTGATTTGGTTGGTTTCGTCTTGTTTTCCAGCCAGCTCTAAAATCGGAAAACGGAACAACTTTTCGCTTTGTCGGTGCTTTCATATTTATGTGTCACGCACCTCTCACTTCTCACCCTAGTATCTATTTGTAACTTTACAACAAGAACAACTAATCAAAACTGCAAGTTTGACAATTATTAACAAAATAATTCAATACTTCGCACATCAAAATTAAGGACATAATACAAAAAAACTTAATTATAACAACTTAAAATATTAAATATACAGGGTGAAGGAATGAAATAGACTCGATGAGTGAAAAACCTCACTTTATTTCAAGTATGACTCTTGCATACTGTTCTCCATAAACTCCTGTACTGTAGGATCTGTGAGGAACAGCAGCATTCAGTTCACTGCATTTTGTTTGGTAAGGAATATATAAGGAATTATATATTTATTATCCGAGGTTGAAGAACACGTCCTTTTGAATCTATTACTACTAAATTTGTTCCATCTGCTCACGCTCAAATTTGTTGACCATCATTGTAAAGGTTTCTTTAGGCAGATTTTGCACAATTGGGTACTGCCAGCACCCGTTTTACCACATCAAAATGACAAACTTTTCTACAATTACCTATCGCAAAAAATGTATAGCTTCATAAAATCTTTCATATGCAAATAACTAAAATAAAGGGTCACATTACCGTAAAGCATTGGTAACATATCGGAGTAATAAATCTGTTTTTGATAATTCGGTCTAGATCAGCATTACCAAAAACGTTAAATCTTTATCAAACCAAAATCTTTATGTAAGTTTCAATACGATGACAAGCTTTACCTCCATGTTCTCAAACTAAATTGTAGTGCTTTAGTTATATGTTAAGAGGAGTAAGTACCACATTCAATGTCCTGGGGTTGGAAACCATTTTTTTAAATATTAATGTCCGAAGTATTTATTTTCATACGAATCGTGGTAGAAAAACATGAACTATGTAGAACATCTTTGTTCATGTACCTGTTTTGTTGCGAAGAATACCGATTATATTATATTATATTATATTATATCCAGTGTTGTTAAAGATACATTTTTTGAGTATCTAGATACATATATAGATACTGTGGAATAAATGTATCTTGATACAGATACAGATACATTTTTAAAAATATATCTAGATATACAGGGTGTTTAAAAAATACGTTCGAATATTTGGCCCACTTATAGATCTCATCAGTACAAACAAAAAAGTCAAAATAAACATAAGTCCAAAAATCAGCCGTTTCCTAATTACAGCCTGTTTTTCAAATTAAAATAATTGTATGGCAAAGCCATTTTTTTTTTTTTGCATTTGGGGGTATTTAAAGACATTAGTTTATTCAAATCCTGTGAATAATTTAGATGAGTTGCGAGAACGAATTGAACATGCCTGCCAGACTGTTCGTATAAATCCGGGACTCTTTGAGAGAGTGCGGCGTTCACTTTTACGGAGATGTGAAATGTGTATACAAATGGAAGGAGGACATTTTGAACATCTTCTTTAAGAATCATTAATTTGTAATAATTAAAATGTATTTATACTGATATTTGTTCATGTTCTAGTAGAAACCTCGTTGAAATACTCCTACTGAGTGTAAATTATTTTAATTTGAATAACAGGCTGTAATTAGGAAACGGCTGATTTTTGGACTTATGTTTATTTTGACTTTTTTGTTTGTACTGATGAGATCTATAAGTGGGCCAAATATTCGAACGTATTTTTTAAACACCCTGTAGATACAGATACATGTTTTTACAGTGTATCTAGATAAAAGATACATGTTTATTTATTTTCATTTAAATAATAATTAAATAATTTCTCATTAGGTTAATGTAGCTTTTCTTAATACATTTTTCCATTCAATGTGCAAAAGATTAAAAGTTATTACTGGTCATTTATAATTTAAAAGATTTATTGCAAATTGTATCTACATTTCTTGTCCCTTTCTAGGTAAATAATATCTTTGTAGGTATTTAGTTATGCCGACACAAGGATCAAGGGATTCGTGAATCATGCTACTGTAATGTAATATAATAAAAAAGGTATTACTTTCTTCTTTTTGTCTTATATTTTTTACAATGCTCGCACAGCATCCACAAGATGATGTGATTTCATGTACTGGGGGATTCATAACGGTTTCAGTATTATACCGACACGAGTTTGTGAACGGTCGAGAAAGGAAAGAGGTACTCAAGGTTTATCAAATATAATAAATTAATGTGATTATGCGAAATTTAAATACTAAAATTTTTACAAAAATGTTAGAATTTGTATCTTTTAATGTATCTTACATGTTTCCTTAATAGATACTGCTGCAGTTGTATCTAGATACAAATTCAGATACATTTTTTTATAGTATCTCAGATACGTTTCTAGATACTTAAAATGTATCTAGATGATGTATCTAGATACTTAACGACACTGGAAATATCTATGCCATACACCAAATAATTAAATAACAGATTTTGTACTGCTGAAAAAACGCTTTGTCTGCACATGGATTGTTTATGAAACACACTGTAAATGTTTTCATTTTTATTTTTCCACCATCTTCTGTTTGAAGCTGGATGTGTCAACTTCAGTGAGACCAAGGATTTGGTATTGATATTCAGTAGGTGGTAATTAACTAATTACAAAGGAAATATTTTTTATAGACATCACACTAAAGCTAAACATACAGGGTGTCCCAGGCGGAGCTTACGCTAGACGTATCTTGAAAACCGAATGTCACAAAAATTTGAAATTTTGGGGCCAGAGTTACTTTTTCACTTACAATCGACTAAAAATATTTGCAAGGAAGTAGCACTTCCGGTTATACCGGAAGTAGGCCATAACTTCGTTATTTTAAATGGCAACCCCGGTTTTTTTTCTCTGATTCGAATTACCCCTTTTGTTTGGTTTCCAAATCACCCTACATGTCAAATGTCTGCATGGCCACCTTGACTTTATTAGTGATTTAATGGAAATTTTATGGAATGCAGAGGTTCACGCCAATGGCTGTAACTTTTGAACACTTTAAGATAGAAATGCAAGTGATACATGGTTTTATAGAGGAAGAAGTGCTCTTTCTAGTCGTACCATAGCTTCTTCAAATGAAATGTTCCAAGGTCACGTTTTGCCTCCTTAAATATTCGACATTTCAAATGATGAAATCTCCATTTTTTTAAATGGCAACCCCATGGTTTGTTTTCATCATTGAACGCAGAATTTCACTACCTTTCATTCGGTACCCATAAAGTATGGTGCGTGGAAAGCATTTGTCAAAATAATGCAACTCTATGTTTAATGCGATAATTCGGTAAATATCAACCCAGCAATGGAAAAAAAATGTTTTCCACGCACCATACTTTATGGGTACTGAATGAAAGCTAGTGAAATTCTGCGTTCAATGATGAAAACAAACCATGGGGTTGCCATTTAAAAAAATCGAGTTTTCATCATTTGAAATGTCGAATATTTATGGAGGCAAAACGTGACCTTGGAACATTTCATTTGAAGAAGCTATGGTACGACTAGAAAGAGCACTTCTTTCTCTATAAAACCATGTATCACTTGCATTTCTATCTTAAAGTGTTCAAAAGTTACAGCCATTGGCGTGAACCTCTGCATTCCATAAAATTTCCATTAAATCACTTATAAAGTCAAGGTGGCCATGCAAACATTTGACATGTAGGGTGATTTGGAAAGCAAATAAAAGGGGTAATTCGAATCAGAGAAAAAAAATCGGGGTTGCTATTTAAAATAACGATGTTATGGGCTACTTCCGGTATAACCGGAAGTGCTACTTCCTTGCAAATATTTTTAGTCGATTGTAAGTGAAAAAGTAACTTTGGCCCTAAAATTTCAAATTTTTGTGACATTCGGTTTCCAAGATACGTCTAGCGTAAGCTCCGCCTGGGACACCCTGTATAAAATTTAATTGACTTAACAGTTGGACAGGTGTAAATTCTATAAAATTCCAATTAGATCTCCCTATCTCTGCTTTTATTACACATCTCAACGCTATAAAATATAATTGGTAGCTTCAATTTTATACACCTTTTATCGTAGAACTAAATATAATAGCGCAGGTTATGCAATTAGGGAGCATGAATGCATCGCATGTAATTAATCACTTTAATTTCGTTACAAAATACATTCGCTAAATTGAATTGTGCATAAAGAATTACTTTATATTTGAAAATATAAAAGAATGACTTATTGGCGTAATGCTAAAGGTATGAAATTACTCTGTAGAATTTTACAAAAGCGGGATAAATGAATAGAGTGATTAATTATTTATGAGTTGCTCCTTTGGATTATTCTTTTATATTTTGCGCGTAAAATATTACAAGTAAGTGCACGTACCTAATGGCAGATATAAAATATAGCACGTACATAATTCAATTACTTAAATGAAAAAATTAAGTTTTACTACATTACATGTGAACGTTGATTGAAATATTAGTATTTCATCTTTGTGGAGTCCATTTTTCACGAAGGGGAGGATTAATATAGCCAATATAGGTATGTATGTGAAATAACGCACAATCTTCCCCTTAAATTAGTTTAATAAGATGGAGACGGAAGTCATACAATTAAAACGATGAAAGTTGGTGATCAATAAGCGACATGTTTCGGAATTAGCTAATTCCATTATCAAGCTTAAAATTCGAAGGTTATAGATAAGTTACAGCATTCCTTATAATTACAGTTGACGAATTATTAACATTATTGGTTAAAATATAGCTAAAATGGAACAAGTTAGAAACATATGGTAGGTAACCTAACAAGCTTACCTCAGGTAATGGCATTAGCTAATTCCGAAACATGTCGCTTATTGATCACCAACTTCATCGTTTTAATTGTATGACTTCCGTCTCCATCTTATTAAACTAATTTAAGGGGAAGGTTGTGCGTTATTTCACATACATACCTATATTAGTATTTCAATCAACAATGTGAATGAATAAATATTTCAAATGACAGTAGGTTTCATCTTACTAAAAATGTTTAAGATAAATTTACTGTAAGGTTCGTATCGTAAATTCCTCGTCACATTTCGAATGTTTTTATTAAATAGTCGGCTGGAAGCATCAATCTCACAACTATTCACTGATTTCGGCTTGATTACCCTAATTAATGAAAGAAATGAATGATATAGAAACAACAAAATTAAAGCACCTCAAACGAAAATAAGTTACCTGTATCATTGCCTCCATTAGAACAATTAACAATTCCAAACAGCTTGAAAGTGGGAATAAGGAAAATAAAAATAAACTGGGACCAATTAAATTACATACACGTTCAGTAAAGCCGCCTAATGAAATCTTTAGTTTATACATTAGATTGGCCATCGTTGCTACTTACATTAATCAAATAATTGCATCTTGTAGCTTACTGTTAAAATATAATAAGACAGCACTATTATTTAAATTTATTCAGCATAATAACATAGTTTATCAAATCTTGATATCCAGATCTGCCTCTTTCTTGAATTTCTAATCCTCGCTGTTTGATGCGATTAATTCTTCTATATTTTCTCTTACGATACCTAATTAAAAACGATGTACCTAGCTGGTAAACGATTTATTTTTACACGTTAAAGTGATATACCTACAACGAACAATGTTTTCAAAGAATATGTATATCCTGTTTTTATGTACTTACCTTCAGGCACAGAAGAAATAACTACGAATGCAGAAGTGACACTCGGTGGTTTCTTGGATGTTTGAAATGTTTGAGCGGTATATTAAAATATCCAATATATAAAAGTAAAATATACTAGTTTTTTATAAATGTGTTATATTTAGTAATTTTTGCGCCAGATACGGCGGGTTCTGTGATGTTTGCAACCTCCTTTTAGTTAATTTTAGGTCGACGACTATCTTAAAAGGAAGTATTTTCGCATTGCAAATTGGTATCTGCCGAGACGGGTAGCGTCGCTTCTGTATCCGTAGCTATTTCTTTTGTGCTTCAGGTATACGGGACAGGCGCATCCTAATAACTTAAACGGGATGAGATCGAACATACCTGCCCCGTTGAAATAATGTGTATTTCAATACAGCGTGATACAAATACAAAGAAAACAAGATATAAACATTAATAATAATAATATATACGATGATAAAGATGAATTTCGAAATTATACAACTATGCTTTTACTTAATATTTAGAGTTTTACAAACGTAGGGCCCGTAGGGGTAGGTTTCATATTTTGGTCTATAATTAGAGTCGCCCGAACCAAACCTTGGCCCGAACCCACAATGTCACTCAAATCGCCAGACACGTGAACACCGAACATGCGAGTAGGGACAGTGGTTCTAATGGTAGCTATGTTCAGCCAAAATTTTCCCCAACTTGAGTTTATTCTCAGTTGTACAAACGCAGAAACTCCCGAGACTTTTGCATGGCCATGTGTTTCTCCATCGTGGAATGTTAGATATACAAATTTTATCTAACATTTGCTATCGTTGTCAACGCAATGCATAGTTGTTGTTTTTAATAAATAACGTTAAAGTGTAATTTTCTCCTGTGCTTAATAAAGCTACAATATTTGTTCCGCTTGTTCATCGTGTTTTTCACTTCTAACTTGCGCTAACTCTATCATGGAAGGACTGCTAAATTGTTACTTCAATATTTTAGAAACGATTATCATTCGTTTCATCGTAGCAAAATGCTTTTTTAAACTGACACCTTCAAATAATAAATCACTCTTCACAAAACCTCCCCCATGAATAACTTTTATTGTACTTAGATTTAAACGAGATTGATACAATTCATTTGTAATATATTGCAATGATTATTATTATAGATGTGTATCATGTAGGTATGTTTTAA